>JAOWCC010001634.1:81805640-81987539 GCA_030867875.1 Actinernus sp. WN-2022 | reverse complement strand
ACCAAAGAAGAGCGTAGTGAGTGGATACTCATTGACAAACTGTAAGAGGGGAATGGTTGCACTTTTGATGTCCAATTGTTGCCATTTCCGAAGTATGGTGGCACATATTTCTCCATACTGTCTTTCACTGCTGCCAGGCATGTTGAACTGAAAAGCAAATTTTATGAACCAGTACTTTTTAATGTTTAGATGTTGGCTTTAGTATTCAAGGAAAACAGAAGGAGCAGTAGTCTCTATCAACTCCAAACCTGCCCATCCCCCTGGGTATTGGTGGGGCATTTGACATTTTTGAGTCACTCACTCACTGAGCATTACAATTATGCCCCACCATGGGGTGACAGCTACATGTACATGTAATTAAGCTGTGCAAATGCCCCACCATGGGGCTTTGGAACAAGTGCAAATCTCTTACAAACACTGAATGATGTAAAAATCACCCCCAACTTTTGCTTCCAGTCAAATACTTCACATATGCCTGTTGTTGTTTTTTGGGAGGGGCCAGTTTGGAATATCGATAGAGACAAAATGGTCTATGGAAAAATGGAGTACAAAATATTTTTTGGGAAATTCATACATGTACATGTATGTAGGTTCCAAAGCCAGGGAACGAGCCAGGATTCACCATTTTTCCATTCCCGCTTTAAAAACACATAAAATTTGTCCCTTGAAAAACAATTTTAAGGGTCAAATTGTCATGCTTTGTCCCGCTTCCAAAGGAAATTAAATGCCAGATCACTCACTAAGGGACAAATTGTCCCTTCTTGCTCAATTTCTGGCTCTCTCTCTGATATTTGTGATAAGTTCATATATTGGTAAGCAAATCAGTGCAGCTAATATGGTCTAATATCATGCTTAAACCAAAGATTTAGAACAATACAAAGAAACACCAACAGATTAAAAATGTATGTGGCAACAGCTAACATTTAGTTGTTGCATTTTCAAGTTGGTCATTTTAAGCCAGAGCAAAGCCATTCATTGTTTATGCCTGGGGGAGGGGGGCTGGCAAGATTCATCACAACACTGAACAAAACGTTTTGACTCCCTTCCAAACCAAACCAAAACATCATGACCCCCTTGCACACAATTGGTCTTGGTAATCAGTCGATTCGATGAATAACAACAAAAGTAGTACTGGTAACCTCAGTTGCTGTAAAACGTCAGCAAGTTCAGCATTCATGTCAATGGACTGAATGGACTTGTTCAACTATCTTGTATAATATACAATATCATGAGATTAAATATTTTAGGAAGCAGGTCAAAACACATGCCCTCTCAACAGACCTATCTTGGGGGAAGGGGGGTGGGGGCTGCTGACAGCCATCTCCTCTGGAGAGAAAACTCAATATTAAAAATAATTTGTTCTTAAATATCTTCAAAACTAAAAGGCATAATCTAGAAACAAATGCACTGCATGTTTTGTCTTACATTATCATTTCATTTTCTGTGTTAAAATTACCACTAGGCCCCCCAGAATGGAAAATAGATGGTCAAACATGGGGGATGGGATGGTACCCTGCGATGAGAGCTGTGTCAATTGAAACAAATGGGTCCCTATCTGGGGAATGTGCTTTGACCTGCTCCCTTAAACGTTATTGGTGTCTAAAAATTATAAAAAATTGGCAGCCCCCCCTTTCAAAACCTATGTTTTTCAATGACCCACCTCTTTCTTGCCAGCCCCCCCTAATCTACCGCTAACCTAACACCCCCCCCCCCCCTCCCCCCCCCCTCCCCCCCCCCCCCCCCCCCCCCTGGGCCCTTAGTTTGAAACTTTGAACAGCTTGCCAACTGATCTCCGCCAGACAGAATAGACCGGGTGCAAACATGGCGCGAAATACAGTGTTTGTACGGGAATCCGATGCCAAATAATTTCACGGAACACATGTAGCTTTAATTACTTTAATTTGGTGCCAAACCTGGAAATGTTTTGGACGAACAATCTTCGCCAGCCACTTCAACATCAAGTTCAAGCGCTTTGAGTTTGACATGTTTCAAAACTCGGACTGAAAATGGTCTTTTATACGCCAGACAGGCGAAACGAACGGATAAAAGGATATCATGTTATCCTTACCTTTCTTTGTAAAGAGTCCATGAACGCAACTAATAAATTAGAGGCGTGTTTTTTCGTCTCCCGATCTGAAGAAAACCTTGCTTTGACATGTTTTTACACATTGGTTATTGCAAAGAATCATGGGTAATTCATGGACTAAACAACACAGGTATCCCAAGGTTTACAATTATATCTTGTAAATCATTTTTCGTAATAGTTCTATTTTTAATATTTCGTAACACGAGCTTGGGGCGCCTGTGGTTTAACCATGAATGTTGTCAAATTAAGATTAAATTAAATTAAATTAAGATTTTTTGTTGCGGAAAAAATCCCAGGCCTTCACTCTTTGTCGTCCGATCGTGTGTGAGCTCAATTGGTGAAATCCTGAGTGCTAACTAAACCCTCCCCCCTCAGTTCCAGTTTGGCTAGTCCGGGGTAATTAATACTGCTGACTTGTAAAGCCAAGGACTCAAACTTGCCCCACAATGCCATTCGGGAGAATTCTACGTACTGGTCGACGGTAGGTATTGCTGCTTCGGTAGAGTTTCCAATGAAATGTGCTCAAATTGTGGAGAAAAATGCCACTGTCAGAGAGCTTGAAGACATCATTAAGTCTGAGGATGGCTGAAAAGTACTTGGTTTGCTTTTAGTAGGCCTTGTGAGGTTTTTCCGTTGTGTTTGTGCTTTCAGACACGGGAAAAAAATATTCAATGAAATCCTTGAAATCCTGCAGTTGGTTGTCTTTTCCCCTTGATCAACCTATTAGGATGTGTTTTTGTCGGCTTGAGTCCAAATCACCGCTCTTGGTTGTAGGGCTCCCCTACCGGTGTCCCAGAGGGGGGAATTTGTGTCCATTACCCAGCATGCAATTGGCCGGTCCGCCGCAAGGTGTGTTACTGGCCGGGCTGTTCTTCTGATCATATTAACATAATATTAACCTAGGGACTAACTAAGAAAACCAATCGGTTAATTTAGCCCCTAGGACGCACAAATTTCTTCCAGATTGAAAATTTAATTCATAATGTAAGTTTGTATAGATTGTATTATTGTAAAATTAAGTATGTATAGTGTGTGAATAAAGATGATGATGATGATGATACAGGAGAACGTGGTGGAGAGAAATGCAGTGTAAACATCGGCGTGGTTCACAGTCGCTTGGTGTGTTTTGTGCAAAAAAAAATACTGGTTGGAAAGATTAAACAAGGTACTGTAACGACTGAATGCTGATTTTTTGTTTGCTCTTGATTTCAAGTGCGAATGGAAAGAATGTTTTGAGCCGATTTTCAGCTCCTTAGAATTCGTGGAAATCGAAGAAACAAAAACGAACGCCAAAACAAATGAGCTTTTCTCCATAGTGAAAGAGTCAAGCGATCCCTGTTATAGCTTTGACTTTGAAGTCATTCATCCCTTCACATAATATCGCAACATCGTCTTTCCGGCATGTCTAGATGTGATGCAATATTTTTTTCTCATATAGGTCTCAGGGGACCTATATTTACAGGGCCGGACGACAAAGAGTTAATGAGCTGGAGATGAGTAGCACGGAACCTCTCTAGACCTGTATTCTGATTGTACCCATAATACTATACTTCTATTGTTTTTGTACTACACTTTCTAAACGTACGGTGTTTTCTATTGTTGGGTAGGCCAATACTGTCGCTCGGTTCCAGAAGTTTCACCCTGCATTACAGGCTAATTTATTCCAAACCGAGTTGCATCTTTTATCTTCAGCGACACACGCATCACACGCATCACACGCATCACAGTTGAGTAACTCAATATATATCTAGGAGGGATGTACCGGCTTCATTTTGGCAAAATGATGGTGACGATGACAACAATAATAATAACAATAATGCTAATAATGACTAATACTAATGATAATATAACTGAATAATAATGATTCCTAGCGATAATCATAGAAATAATACAATCATTAGCATAGTTCATTAATAAATGTTTGGTATGTAGCAATTAGCTAAAGGAATAAAATCACCCTGTACATTATGTAAATTTCGCCCAACTTGATTATTTTTTGGCGTAATTATTCGCGCAAATGAAGTTCAGGAGGTTAAGCCGTTTTGAAATTTTGTTTTCGCACTCATTTCTCATCCTTAACGTAGATTTCAAACACATTAAGAGGACCGTCTGCAGTTTTCTATGGGTAACATTTTGGTGGAAATTAAACTGTCTGGCATTAGAAATGAGAGAAATCTGGGTATGTACTTAAAATCACGTGACCGATGATCACGTGATCAATAGGGACCCACTACCATGTCTGTCCAGGTTTTAAGTGTCTGGCATTTGATGGGCACCGTCGATACATCTTCTCCAGCATGACCAAATCTTTTCGAAACCTTGGACGGTCATTCGGAAAGTCAACGGCGAGTCGTCGAGTCACAGAAAAAGACGACGATTAAATTATCTCGTATCCACCTAAACCCAATAACTCGTTCTGCACATGCGTACTCCACGAGTTAAATTACTATTGTGTGTGGAATAAACGACCTATTCATAGCTTGATACGTCCAGTAATAATGGTAATTGTGTTGACGCATGCAGTCTAAGTAGTTCTGGTCCTTCCAATCTGAACAAGGTTGCGTGACAAAGTTGTTATTTAGTGTAGCTAAATCAAATTGATCTTTAAATCAAAATGCCCCGCTGAACTTTGAAATTACATACCGAAGAGGTTAAAACGAGTTTTTATCCGGTCCACATCAACGCAGAATTGAGTTTTTGGGAATCTAACGGGGCCAAATGTAACTTGCAAACGTTCAGTTATCAAATACAAACAGAGCATGACCCGGAGGTCAACTGGCTGGAAGATCAAAAAACACGTTTTTTAGGATGGAACCTATGTAAATATATTATGTTATTTCAGTTCATTTTCTCATTCGAGATTTCCGAATACAGAACTTCGAATTCAGGAATACTCATGATTGATCATGACTTTAAAACACTTTGCTTATAAACTGGCCATCTCTGTCTACACTAGCCTGCTTGCAGGCGGTGGAGGGTGTTTTTTCGCGCAGCAAACGGATCATCGAAGCGGCCGCCATATTGGCCGAGCGTGATTGAGACCTGGGATATCTGCTTCTTCTCCCCCACCCCCCCCCCCCCCCCCCCCCCTCCCCCCTCCATTTGTCATTCGATCCCAGGTCGAACACCCTCCACCGCCTGCAAGCAGGCTATATCTACACTCATACCATTCTGTTCAGCGGAACTGAGCAAAACGCCATCGAAGAGTCCTCGATACACAGAAAATTTTTTTTAGCCCGAACCCCTAACCACCATCACCTATGGTCTCTTGCAATAACTCGTTCTGCGCTTGCGCGACTCCACGAGTTAAAAATTGCCAAAAAGTTATACGCACTTTCATTTCTTTCCTTTTTTTACTTTTCCATAAAATGGGTCGGTTGGGCGAAACATTTGATTGGGATGACCTAACTAATGCATGTTATATTTCTCATTTCTTTGAGTGACTAATCGTGACACTCCAGGAAGCAGTGTATGTTAAGCTGACAAGGCATGTGCATTATGGAAAACATTAGAAAGTGCAGTGCGGTCAGGATTGAACTGACCAGAGTTCCTTCCTCTTGACAAATATTACTAGCTAATATACTTCCCACACCGGACATATTGCTTTGTAGTTTCCGAGTTGGTTGGTTATTTTTAAAGCGCTCTATTTTAGGCTGAAATCAACTTTCTTTCTTTTTATGTATTTTGTATCTTTATTACTTAATAATACTTAGCAGATGTTTCACTTCCCAATATCAAGTGCGAGCGTGAGCTGTAGCTAGAGTGTAACAGTGCAATAATCCTAATGGATATGAAAGTGAAATTAGCTTATTCATAATCAGTCATACACGGATAATATGAATTAAAGAATTATCTTAGGCGTGTCGTCCTTTTTTATCAGGACTTCTCCCTCTCGAAAATTAAAACAGTTCAATTATATGGAGTCCTACTTAACATAGTAAAGCAAAAATATCGTTAACATGTAAGTGAGGAGTGTCAGTATGCCAGAGTACTAAGATATGAAAACTGCGAACACTCTATTTTTCTTCGTCTTTGATCCGTGGAGACGACGACCCAATTTTCGCTAGTACGAAATTTACGATGAGCGATGTGCAGAGTTCTCGCAGACTAGAGTAACGAATATAGAAGACTCTTTTCAGTAAAGTATTAGCTGTTAGTACGATTGCAGTCTCGGCGTATACATGCAGTCAGAACTGATTCTACATAGCTTAGTCTTAAAGTTTGCTGTTTTTTAGAGAGTACTGACGCTCCAACGTCGGGGTTGACGATTTATATCAATTTAACTAAATTAGTTAACTATTTAGTATCGGTTTCCAGCCGCGAGGGTTTCGGTGAGCCCACGATCCTCTCCACACTCAGGAAAGGGGGGAGGCTTTGGAGAAACGACACCCCAATTCCCAACGGCTGAAACTGAGCCTAACTACTTATAGTTGATGCCGCCAAAATTAGTGTAACCGCAAGACCAACTAACAGCCACAGCGAAATCAGGGGGGATGAACATAAACTTCAGGTGAAAATACAACCGTTGATCCTACACAAAAGTCAGTACTGTCTAGACGATTCCGCGAGTCAACATCTCCCCCGGATTCTGAAACCTTTGGCGCATGCATGAAATTTTAAATTAGGTAAGTGTAAACGCGGCCCCATATAGGCCTGCGTACCGTCCACACCGCGGCAAAACGGTATGCTCCGCTGGCCAAAAGAACGAAGGCTCTGCTATCAAATACAAATTACCGAGGGTTTCAACTTTTTTAGTAAATAATTTTATAACTTAGTAAATTCACAATGAATTAAAAATTAAGAAAACTTCAACCTGTTAAAGTCTTAAGTAGTTTTCTTAGTTTTTGACAAAACAGTTCACAAATGAATACTTTTAAGCAGAAACGTTAAAATCACGGCATGTGCCTGTTGTTTCTTTTCAGTTTTCGCAGGAAACTGGGGGCGGCCGCGCGCGGACAAGAAATAGCAAATACGCATGCGCGTAACGTTTTGCCGCGGTGTGGCGTACGTCTATGATGTAGCGTTTATTTTTAGGTGTTTCTCTTTCGTTCGATTTCTGTTAGCCAATCACGAGCGTTTGCGTAATTTTAATTCAACGATAAATGATCGATGCGACAGTCATGTTGGGGTTGGCCAAACAAGAGAAGCTAACGAGGCATCTTTTTAAATTTGTTAACATCCTGCCGAGCTGATATAACAGTGCTCTGTTTAGATTGGCTGAACAACCGTTACTGCAAGTTCCTTCGTCAGCAATACAAGCCCCTCATGCCGCGAAATATGATCGTAATATGAACTTTGCTGCAATTTTTTAGATTTTACTTGGGGGATTTATGGTCATAAGAAATAAATTGTTATATGGTCATGCACTTAAATTCAACGTTTGCTCGGCTAAGGAGCTTTTAAATTCTTTTCTTATGTCTGTATATGTTCAGCATTTTGATATAAAGTGCAATTCATCTTCTACTGCCTTGAAACAAGTGGGGCAGATTCTGTCTTCAGGTTTTCGTAAGCTAAGGGGTGGTTACTGATTCGAAGGTTTGTAAGGTATATTGTGTGTTTGATACCTGGGTGAGGTACTTGCACGTCCGTCTCATTAAAAGTTCTATATGTTCTTAGTTTGTTGCGTTGCTGTCTATCCTTTTTGTGATCATCAAATATTTCACTCAACCATACTTGTTTTTTTAATATCGAAGCCTTTAGTTTCACGCTATCCAGGAACCACTTAAAATTTGTAATTTTGTCCTGATATAACCAGATATCTCTGTAGCCAAGGTAGGATATAATTTCCTTTATTTTTTCGCACCAGTAAATAGGTTTTGGGTATTGAGTACTTTGTTCTTTGTATAATAAATTTGCTAATTTCTCTTCTTCTGGTGTTAATAGCTTAAATAGAAGGAAAATTGGAGGGACCACAGACGAAATAATGATAAACAACCGGATCTCCTAGTAGGGTGTAGGAATCTGATCAGCAATATATATATATATATATATATATATATATAAATAGACAAGAAAGGAAAGGCTGATTCAACGGTAGAGAGTTTTTCTTCCAATATTTCGATCGGCACGGCCGATCTTCTTCGGGGAAAGAGGCTTACAATCTAATAAACTAGAACCTTTACGAAAGAATACATGAATTATGATTGCACAATCTTATGATATTTAAAACACATATAGACCAATGAAAAGAAGGTGGAGAGTGACATAATATGAAACAAAAATAATAAAGTGACGTGATGATGATTGTGAAATACAAGTTAAGTTTCAGAAATGGCAACAATTGGACGTCAAAAGAGGGTCCACAATAGGGGTCCTTAAATCCCGCAATCCCGCCATTTTTTTCTCTCAATCCCGCAATCCCGCAATATTTTATCTCGAATCCCGATCCCGAAACATAATTCTCTAAAAATAAGTTTTAGTACCTTTTCGCCAGTAGTTGCGATAGTTCCTTTCGTAGTTTTAAATACGCGACGGTTTGTAATCGTGTCTCGTCGGTCCACAGGTAACCCAAGCACTGTAAGTGGCAATATTTACTATCATTTGTATGGGATTTTTTAGTCTTGGATTGTCAAAACTAATATTGAATAAAAAGCGAGAATACTTACTACTTACAAGATTGTGTTTATTTGTCCATGGGCTGTGTGTGGTTGCAATGTCAGCGTTCTGGGGCGCGTTTTTACCACACACAGCCCATGGACAAATAAAAACAATCCTGTAAGTATTCTCGCTTTTTATTCAATATTGGTTTTGAAAATCCAAGACGAAATATCGCATACAAATGCTAGGAAATATTGCCACTTACAGAGCTTGGGTTACCTGTGGTCTGTTATTTTTTTAAATGTAGATGAGGGTGAACAGGAGCATTTTAATACTAAGTCTATTCGATATTTTCTTTTGCGAGACTCCGCACGCAGGCATTTATAGAATTAGACTGCGAGCAGTCCTTTTCCTTACATTCGGACATCGACGCGTTTGAGGAGGGAGAATGGGGGCGAGAACTCTCCCTGACTTCGCTCAACATCCAAATGAAGGACAAAGTAGGGACTTAGGGCGCTTTCCATTTTACAGGAACAGAGTGGTCTGATCGGCCAGTTCTCAAATGGAACGAGTCAGTTCTACGGAACTGGTTCAGAACAGATTGGCCCTACTCGGGAGGAGAACTATGAAGTACTGCCAGACTGAGTTCTATCCTACAACGCATACAATTAGGGACGTAAGAAACCATGACGGCATAAAATAAGTTTTAATTTACAAAATACAATAACTGCACGTGAAAATGCATGCAGTCGTAAACGATTTGACTGTTGTCTGCAAAAACACAACTTGAAAACGTCGAGTTTTACTTCTAAAAAGAGCGGACCTTTCCTTTTGTACGACAAGAGCACTGTCCAAATCGGACAGATAAATGGAAATAAAAATAAATCGGGTGAGTGGGCTTCCTGTGTATGAACTCTACCCTTTTGCAACAGGAAGTTCAATTTTCCAATTTTTCCGAATTCTTATTTTACTAGAGATGCTTGGGCGAGTGAGTTAAAATGACGACGTACCTTGGTATGGCTCGTTTGACAGTTTGCGAAATTCCTCCTTTCACTCACTGGTTCATTTCTCGGACTCATGTGTCATGTCGCGGCAAAGGCCAAACAAGGATTTACACACTGAATTAATATTTGACATACAATGTTTGTTTTTTTCATTTTGGGTTAGTTTTAGCCGTTTTCTTTCGACTATCCTGGGCACTGCTAGTCATCTTACGTTAGAGATTATAGACGTTATAGGGTCGACTTGCATGGAAACTACACGTGCAGACTGCTGTAAAATCTTAAATCCTATGCTAGACATGTACAGTTCTACAACTACGTCTCTACAGACCTCTGCAATACCCAAAGCAAGTGAGAAATATAACTACGACCGGTACTCACCTGACAGCTTCCGTGACCGCATTTAAAGTCTTTGTGGCTCTTGGAAGTTCAGTCCGACATTTTTCTTTTCGCAGGAAAGAGCTGCCACTCGCACCCTTTTCATAAAGAAGGGCAACACAATTTATGATATCCACCACATGCCACCTACCGTCCTAGCGTCATCCGTAGCTTGTTCATCAGTGGCCATAATTTAAAACGAAGCTCACGAAGCCCCTACCCTGGATGCCAGAGGCTCTAAGATTATAATGTCCTCTCTAAGCAAAAGTCAGCGAAAAGACCGAGCAGCGAAACGATGAGAAGGCGGAATAATATCCGACATCTCTGGCACTTTTGGCGCTGTAAGTACGAATCTCACTTCCATGCCAGACTAATCCCTTTTGATTGACACCTGAGAAACCAGTGAATTGTTCTTTTGACTAAACCGGTTTTGACCATGTCGGATTTTATTCTTTTCTCTGATTGACAGATAAAGCGAACTGAAGTAAGACAAATAAGCAGATCGCGAAAATCCCGAGTCCCGCCTCTCGGTGCCTCTATTTCCCGTATCCCGCAGCAAAAATCATCTATATCCCGCGTCCCGTCAAAAGTTGAAATCCCGAAATCCCGCCTCATTTTCTTTCATATCCCGAATCCCGTGTCCAAAAAAATGCCCAATCCCGCATCCCGTAAAACCTATTGTGGACCCTCTCAAAAGTGCAACCGTTCCCCTCTTAAAGTTCGTCAATGAGCACGGCTCTGATTAAAGTCTGATTTTTTTAAATGTCACATGCCCCACAAATGCCCGCGGGGTGGTGAGGATGGGCAGGTTTAGAATACTTTAGTATATTTTTTTACATTTTTTTTAAAACATAAAATACATATTCGCTTTACATCTGTTCATTAAGTGTTAGATAAAGAATGAGCCCTTTCAGCTCGAGTTTGTAAATCGGATAAAGATCGGACGCGAATTCTTTATCTTACTTATCAAACGTTTAGATGTAGAGAGTCATGTTTCAGTTATTTTGGCGATACGACTTATTTTGGCCGAGAAAATCGAAGCCAAAGTTTATGTAAATCAGCACGAAATCTGTATCAGATTTACAGATCCCTCCACGCTCTTTGATTTCCTTTGTTTTTGCTTCATGAATTATTAATGTCTGTGTTTAACGTCAATTATTTATATATGCATTATTATGAAAATTATTTATCTTTTTTTTTCTGTTGTGTTCCTTTCGGATATCACGAGCTTCGACTAGCCATTACTACATGCTGCGGGGTATATAAAAAAAGTGTAAAATTGAAATAAAAGTATATGTAGAACATGTAATTATAAGTCTGTTGTATTGTGGTAATAAAGCTAGAATCGTTAAAGTACCTCTTAGGCCATTACATTCAGCTGTGATGGTTTTTACCTTTGCGAATTACCATATAAAAATAAATAAATAGATTCTAAAGCAATTAAATAGGCGTTATGGACTTCTGGTTATAGAGGTTTATATTTCCAATATGCTAATGTTAAATGATCAGTGTCACAGGAGACTCGGTTCTCGCGGCTTAAGCTTCGCCGCTGGTTGTGGGCGGGAAAAACTGAAATTACCTCTGGAACCAGGGTATTAATATCTCCTTGTGAATGAACCTATTTCTGATTTATAAAAATTAGTTGGTAAAATCACTGATATAAGGCCCAAATATAACATGGGTGTGTGAATTTTTTTTCTCTGCCACCACCTTTTTGTATATTAAGGGAAGAGGTCAAAACAATGGTACTCTGGCGGGACCCAATTTTGATGGAATGGGGGTTGTACCCGGAACCCACCACCTATTTTGGCAAAATCTAGTTTTTTGACCACAAATATCTTCTTGAATAAAATACTTATTGAAGAAGTAACTATATTTCTAGTTCCTATGGGCAGATAAGAACGTGTATCTGCATTAAAATGAGGTATCCCTATTTTACAACGCGAGAAAATCACCCTCGAAAAAAGGGGTAGGGGTATTACCCGCCACCCACCACCTCCCCTGACAAAATTGGGTCCCATTCGAAATCCATTGTTTTGACATCTTCCCTAAATGAGGCCTCCTGTGTCATCACATAATTAGCATATTGGAAATAGAAACCTTTATAACTTGTACTATTAGATGAACACTCAAATTAAGAAATATTTTAGAAAATTAGACCAGGTAAAAATATAGAAATGATCGAAATTTTGGAGCAGCTCGAAATACAGTGTTTGTATGGGAATCCGATGCCAAATAATTTCTGTAAAAGCGAATTTCTGAAATATTCACTGTCTGAAAACTTAAGATACCAGGTAAAAGATTAACTGATCAAAATTCGAGTGAATGTAGCTGGGCTGGGAAGCGTACAATCGTGTTTTTAGTGTCAAAGGCCTGCGGGAAAATTTACCCTAATATAAAAATACCCTGACCGTCAGTGAACATAAGTTCACAGGTAAACGAGGAGTTCTCACTCAACTAGTGCTAGGGTTCACAGGTAGCTAGAGGCACGTAAACACTTGAATGTTTTTCTATTCCACATGTTACGCGCGTGATTTAGCGCCATCCGTTCGTTAGTACGCCAAGATGGCGACCGAAAACGCACTCCACAAATAAAGCTGCTTTCCCCCCATTAATATGATCAGAGTTCACTGCAAAACACTTTAGATATCACTTTTAAATGTTTATCAAGTCTAACATTTTAAATTGGCAGAAATATATGGATTTTCATGACATTTTGGAAACAGGCCGAGTCTGGGCTGTCACAAAATTCAAAATACTGTAACTCAAAAACAAATCACCCTATCGACGTGAAATTTTCGAAGAATACTGAGAATACCGATATTTAAATCATATTTTTAAAAATAACAGCTTTATAGATCTTTTAGTTTAGCCGGATTTTTGATGACGTCACTGACAGGCAGCCACATTGGAAATTACGGCACGTCCGCAGCCTTAAGCCTGGGTTCCATATGATCGTCCCGATCGCTTGATTCTTTTGTTCTGCATATTATATTTCCGCTACGATTCACACCAAAAAAAAATGTTTCAAGCAATCGGGGAGATCGGGAAGATCATATTAGCGTAACTGTAACCCTCATGGTAGTGTTTCGTTCCATATAGTCTCCCTGTATAATACTGAAAAACAGTAGAGAAAATGATTATGCATGCAGGAGACTATATGGAACGAAACACTACCATGAAGTATATACCCGTAACTTATTGCACACTGCGGCAAAACGTCACGCGCATGCGCTTATGATGAGCGGGTCGCGAGCGCGTCTGCCCATTCTCGTTCCCAGTGCCTCCTCGACACTGTGAACGAGAATGGCGTCTCCCCAGTTTCCCGCCGAAACTAAAAGAAGAGAGGCAATCAACCCTGTTTCTAGTTTTAAGTACGTTCGCGTATTTACGTGAAATCTTTTATAAAATTATTTACTAAAACAAAGTTTGAGACCTCGGAAACTTGTATTTTGTACTCCAGAGCCTTCGTTCTTTCGCCGGACAGCGGAGCAAAACGTTTTGCCGCGGTGTGAACTTATTGTATCTATCGTTATTCTGTAATTTGATTGGATCAGAAAGACAAAAACAATAGGGAAATCATTCTCAGGGGCGTTAAAGTACCATTACGATCAAATTTTAGGATAGTAGTATTTTTGTGTATTTGTAAAGAAAAGTTGCTTTTTTTTTCTACCCACACCGTTTTTTGATGACGATGGGAAGTCTTATTTTTTGGGGTCCGAATGTCCGCCATTACTCGAACCCGTTCCGTGACAGAGCTAATTTCCAGCGGACGTGACGTCATCTTCTCAACACAGCAACATGCGAGGCTACGTTCACACAAACTTTTGCACAAACTTATAAGTAAAGTACATGTTTATACTATTTTTTTTCCAAAAAGGAAAGGAAGAACGAAGTTTTGAATGGAAATACGCATTTACAAGAGCGATGCGTTGAGATGACGTCACGACAGCTAACCGCTGGTCGAAAATCTCGAAGTATTTGGAACACACTTCAGTAATGGCGGATGTGATTTCAACAGTAAACTCTCTGTAAAAATTCATAGTTTAATTTGGTCCTTTGGGAATATTTTTCACTGATTTGGATATTTTCGACACTGTGTGTAGTTTTGGAAGACAAAAAAGTAGAAAATAAAATGGTCGAATTTCGTCGTAGTGGCACTTTACGGCATGGGTCTTATTATGGCCGCCGCAAATCAAGAGGGGGTGGTCTATCTCTTCGTGCATGTAAGATATATTCTTGACACTTTGACAGATTCGATAAAGTCACAACCTTAACACATTTTCACAACAGTTTCCGTGGAAACATGACCTATGATCTTTAATTTATATTAAATTTTAGAAAATCCTCCTGGAGTACCGTAAAAGGTTAATTCATGCAAGTGAATCAAGGTTAGTGCACACTTTGCTGCTCCAGTCCAGTTAGGGAAGTTGGTTATTTTAAGGAAAGGCTAATTAAGGCTAGTATGAAATACGATACCCACAAGTTTGTACTGAATTATTGAATTATATTATTTCTGACATTTGAGTGACGCAGGATTAATATAGTTAGCAAGTGATATTCTGCCGGCACGGTAATGAGGTTTGGAGAGAGGACAATAGCATTATGGGTAATGCTTCTAGTATTTATAATGCTTCGAGCGGGAAAAGTAGTCATTCTAGGCCGCAGTCAGCTCTACGTTTGATTCAAATTTATTTTATATATCTTTTGATTATAGCCACGGTTACTTTGTATTAACTTAGTAAGTCGATAGTTAGTTATCTAGACCTCGGAAAATTCGGGTTGCAACATTAGCTCGAGGTATACTTTTCCGCACATTTCCACGTTTTTTTGGCCACAATCCCAGGGCGTTTTTTTCGTGGTTTTTAGCGGTTTTTCGTATCTGGTAGTTTCCATTAGTTAAGAATACAATTTATACTAATTAGTTACTTGTATTAGAGTACGGAGTTGTCTGGCGACTATCCCACAATAAACTATACTTATGAAGTCTCCTGTCAGTGTAGTCAGAATAGCAAACATTTCAACAATGTCTAATTGGACGGATAAACTAGTGCATGTTAAGTTGCGTTAGTTCCACCGCCTTTGTTTCTGATTTTTGTGCGCTTTACATTCCTCCTTGTATTATACTTTCCTAAAAATGAGTTCAAAGATCACAGATTCAGTCCCCGTGGAAACCATATACATCTTAACGAAAATTATTGAAGGGTGTCGGTTTACATGATTTTCCGTGAGGTTTTCGAGTAAGACCAAACTAAAGTAGACCACCCCTATACTTATTAGGAGTGTACCCGAGTGAAAAACACATTTGGGCTCGAAATAATCTTTAACATGGCCCTTGTTCAGTAAATGTATTCAAATTTGATAAAACGTTTTTAGTGTTGAGAACGAGCATCTCAAAGTTAGCCCGGCGACACTTGGGCGCCGCCATCTTGTTTACATTTACTTCCTGCGTCACTTCGTTGTAAGTCACCTCAAGTAGCTGCGAGACTCCGGTTGTTTTCTTTGTAGGATTTTCACACGCTCGGAATTAAAGTAGATTGTCATTGATATGTGGCAGAACCATTTTTTACTAGAACAGAGATATGACGAAGACAAGATTGTGAGAGAAGATTTAGAAGACTGAGAGGATGACGAAAACCATTTGGAAGGAGAAATGACCAAAGTTGGTGGACGCATGGCATCACATCGTAGCACAACGTTGTTCAGTCAACACGGTACGCGTACGAGCATGCCGTCCACCAAATTTGGTCATTTCGCCTTCCAAATGGTTTTCATCATCCTCCCAGTCACTGTCTGCTAACTTAAGATACCAGGTAAAAGATAACTGGTCAAAATTTGAGGGATGTAGCTATGCTAGGAAGCGTGCAATCGTGTTTTCAGTTTTCCATACATTTGTCTGTAAATCACAAGTACCACAAGTATCGTAAGTGCAGTGCATGTGCTATAAGTTAATAATAACGAAGTACAATATTTGAATAAGTGCGGTGTAGGTGCCTAATAAAAAAAGTTTTTTGAGTTCAATGGCGGTCAGCATGGTCCATGGCGGTCAGCATGGTCCATGGCGGTCAGCATGGTCCATGGCGGTCAGCATGGTCCATGGCTTGCCAGTCTTTCCTTGAAGGTGTTCAGGTTGGGAGAGAGCACCGTGTTTTCTGGGAGGCTGTTCCAGTCCCGTATTGTTCTTGGGAAGTAAGAGAACATGTGGTAATTTGTTTTGGAGCGTGTTACTTCATAACCTCGAGTGTTGACATGTCTGGTCACTCTCTTGAGTGGTGTCATAAATTCCTTTGCGTCCATGGCAACAAAGCCATTGTGTATCTTATACATCATGCAGAGCCTCAGTGCCGTCCTACTAGTTAGCATATCCCCAACGCTAGATGTATTGTTGTGTCTGCTGAGGGTAAACCTCGCTGCTCGCCGCTGCACCATATCGAACTTGTGTATGTATATGTTGGCTTGTGTATATGTGGATCCCAGACTGGATTCAAGCTTTGGGCGGACTACCGTGTTATAGGCTGTGGTCTTAAGTGTAATAGAACTAATCCTTAGGTTCCTCTTCAGAAACCCTAGGGTTCTGTTCGCCTCGATGTGCTTATTCCACCTCATGTCAGATGTTATGGTGACACCTAGGTATTTCGCCGACTCAGCCGATGCCAGGATCTTACCATGGAGAGTATAGTCACGCCGCACAGTATCACGTTTCCGCCCAACTCTTAGGACCTCACACTTGTCTGGATGGAACTCCATTTTTTTCCCAGTCAGCTAGCTTGTCCAGATCACTTTGGAGGGGTTGGGTGTCTGTATCTGAATGGATAGTTAGATAAACAATAGTGTCGTCGGCAAACAGTTTTACATTGGAGACAAGTGATTTGGGTGGCCCGAGGACAGAACCTGAGGTACCCCGGAAAGCACGCCAATGTCATCTGATGATTCCCCTTCCAGCACAACTCTCCAAGATCTATCAGTAAAGAAGGACTGAACCCACTGGTTTGTTTTTCCACAAACTCCGTAATACTTCAACTTTGTAATGAGGTGCCGATGGCTAACCTTGTCGAAGGCCTTAGTAAAGTCCATCACCAAGACATCAGTCTGGGTTCCAGCATGCCGCATACCATTTATCAAGTCATTGACGAATCCCAGAAGCGGCTGAGTTTCGCGCTATCTCTTGTTGTAAGGGGTAGAGGATGTTGTGGGTATTGGCATGGTTCTTTTTCGTTTAATGTTTGTGCGAACCCTCTGCTTGATTAGTCTTTTTGGGGGGGTCGGGTGGGGTTGGGGGGGGGGGGGGGGGAGAGGGAAGGCACTGATTTTTAGCTTCTGGATTTAAAAGAACAGTGAGTGGCGATTTCAGGGCCTTGCTCTTTAAACTAGAAGACTTCCGGAAACCCTCGCTCAAAGCAAATAACCAGAAAAATACGTCGTCAAACCATGTATACATGCAGGTCTTAAAGGGTAGAGTCAATCGCTAGTGAATTGTACCACATGATATGACTCCATGATGGCGGAGAACGAATGTACGTATGAGTGAAATATGAGTGAAACAGACGAAATTTAGTGTCGAAAGGTGTTCCATGAGCTGATTTTTGATCAGTCTAAATCGAGAAAGCGGACAAAGTGAAGTTTTACCTGTGGAAGACGAATGAAACGGCAGGAATAACAGAGGATTTCACAGAATGCCAGAAACTAACGGTCGGAAGGCCGGGCGGTTACGTAGATGCGTGAAGAAATATCCGACCCGAATAGAAGCGGAAAAGGAGCTAGAAAACATATTAAAATTAAACCATTGACACACCAACCGCGAGTGAGCCGAACGAGAAAGACACACAAAACCTGCCTGGAATAACAACATCAACACCGGAAAAGCGTGGAAACTTGACGGAAAATAACGATCATGACAGCCGTTATGAGACACTACTACAATTCATGAAAGACCAAAAAGAGCTAAATGAAAAAATGGAAAGTCAATTCATACGAATTGGAATCGAAATAAGCGAATTGGCCGTCGACATAAAAGATTTAGAATGTAGAATGAACATTAAACTTAAAGAAGAGAGAATACATAACGAAAATACGGCAGAAGAAACAAGTAAGGAGACAGAAGAGAATCTTAAGAAAGCAGCTAAAGGCCTATCGAACTTGAATTCAAGACATACAAGGGATACTAAAAAGTTGAACGAACAAATTAGAGACCAAGAGAAGGAACTCTGTCAAATCCTGACTGAGTTGGATAAATTGAAGTCCTAGTTATATATATCAGTAAATGAGCAAATGAAAGATGATAACGGACGAGAATCTGCACATGTACATGAAGTCTGTAGCCAGGAATCGGGCGAATACACTGAGCACATAACCTACCCGCCAAATATGGATCTATTCAACTCCTACGAAGTGCTGGATGAAACAGAGAAAACAAACAATACGATTTCAACATCTGTTCAAAATGAAATGGCGAGTGTGGCAATTAAAAGAATCACCAAATAGGGTGAGCCGTGGCCTATCACCTAACCCAACCAGAACTCCAGAGGAACCGACGGCTGAGGATCGATCATCATTAACATCGCGAATACCACTTCAAACGAGGCCTATAGCGGATCGCCAGCAAAAAACAGCAAACACAGCAAATCCGACGGTCAGTGATGAAAGTACAGAAAACACGTATAGGGAGTCGGGATCCAGGCAGAATGAAAGAAGCTCCGTACCACCAAAGCCAAGACCCATATTGATTCTTGCAGACTCTATGTTAAGAGGAATTGTCCAGTCTAAATTCGCCCCGAACCGTTTTGTAAATAAACAATACATTCCCGGAGGAACTGTAGAACTACTGAATCATATCAAAAAAATGTCAGATACAGTTCAGTACGAGCATATTCTGATACACTCAGGAACAAACGATATCCTTAAGAGATCTCCTGAGCAAATAGCCAAGGTTACGAGCAGTATAGTAATAGCATTAAAAGAGAAATGGCCACATACAAATGTAGCAGTCTCAGGAATTATCTTTCATGCAAATGACGAGAACAAAAACTTTGATATCAAAAAAAAAAAAAAAGAGCTAATGAAAGTATGCGAGACAATGCTGGACAACATCAACTTCATCGACAATAGTCCAGTTACGATGAACCCAGATGGACCTCCTACAAAATGAAACCAGTCAGTATGAACACCTGCCAGTGGTCTATTGGACTATAACATAAGCGAACAAGAATTCGAAAAAGCACTGAAACAATTAAAAGGTAAGAAATCTCCAGGAAAAGACAACATACTGAACGAAATAATCTTGCATAGCAAAAATCAATTAGGGAAACTGATCTTAAAGATTTTCAATAAAGTACTTCAGTCGGGACAATACCCCAAGGAATGGTGTAAGGGAGTCGTTGTTCCGTTACATAAGAAGGGAGACCAAAATAATGTTAACAATTATAGGGGGATCACTTTATTATCTTGCATTAGCAAACTATTCACATCAATTTTAAACAAAAGACTTTATAATTATTTAACATTGAAAGGAATTCTAAAAAAAGAACAAGGCGGATTTAGGGAAAAGCATAGTACTGTGGATAATCTCTTTATTCTGAAAACAATAGTTGATAAATATGTGAAAAGCAAGTCTAAAAAGAAAAGAAACATGCTATTCACCTGTTTTATCGACTTTTCGAAAGCCTTCGATTCGATAACGAGAGATAAATTGTTTAAAAAAGTAGAGAACGCAGGAATTACAGGCCACTTCTTATCATTATTAAAATCAATGTACTCCAATGACTCAGCCGCTGTAAAAGTTAACGGTCAAGTATCAGAAGAATTCCATTGCTTCTGTAGAGTTAAACAGGGATGCATTCTTTCACCAACGCTTTTTAACTTATTCCTACATGATTTACCAGATAAAATTAATGAAGCAACTGATGCTGGGGAACACGTCGAAATTATGGGACACAACATCAGCTGTTTGCTGTACGCTGATGATCTCGTTATTATGGCAAAAAGCAAAGTACAACTGCAAAATTATATCAATCAAATACAAATATTCTCTGATGAAAATGAATTGGAAATTAACTTAGATAAAACCAAGATATTAGTATTCAATAATACTGGTAAGGCTATGAATAATTACCAGTTTTCATACCGAACAAAAGAAATTGAAAATGTAACATCATACAAGTATCTTGCATGGGATAATGCTGAGTGCCATTGGTAACTTTAACTTAGCTAAAATAGAACTTAAAAAGGTATCGCTTAAGGCATTATTTAAATTAAGAAAGAGTATGGGTGAAAACTTCAGAACCAACGTAAGACTAACTCTAAAGCTCTTTGACTCACTTATTAAACCAATCCTGCTCTACGGTAGCGAGATTTGGGGAGCTGAGACGACTAAGTCACTAGATAAAGAACCAATAGAAATTGTACACTAAATTCTGTAAACTCCTATTGGGAGTTAACAAAACCGCCACAAACAGCCTGCAGAGTAGAATTGGGAAGGTTTCCACTAAAAATAGAGGCAAAATTAAGATATTTTAAGTTCTGGTTCAAGCTTCTCAGAGCAGAGGGAAATACGCTGTCACGTGATACATACTTAGACAGTATTAACCGGTCGAATAACAAGACAGATTGGTACAACAAAACAAACTGACAACATTGCCGAATTAGGACTTGCCGATTTGTGGATCATGCAGCCCGATGAACCTCATGAGCAAAAGTATTATATTTTAATGTTAAAGCAGAGGCTGGAAGACATTGAATATCAAAACTGGTGGAGTGCAATTCATAATGATGACAGAAAAGATAAGGATCAAAGAAACAAGCTGCGAACGTATCGCACTTTTAAAATTAGCTACATACTCGAACCTTATCTTTCGAATGTTCACAATATTGAACACAGAACTGCACTTACGCGCCTTAGAATAAGCAATCACTGCCTTGAAATCGAGAAAGGGAGGCATGAAAAGCCATATCGGAAAGTCGAGGACAGAATCTGTCCTAAATGTAAAAGGGACTGAGGATGAAAGACACTTTTTAACTAAATGTCCAACGTACGACTCTCTTAGATGCAGTATAATCAGTATCATTAATGTTCAACGAAAGTACAACTCGACAACACTAAATAACAACACCCTCTTTAACATTACAATGAATCCACCGCTTGCACTCCAAAAGCAAGTCGCAAAATATGTACACGTGTGTTTTAAAGTACGCAACGAATCATAGTGTTGGTCCCTCAAATGACTCTTCCTACTTCCGGTAATTAGACTATTTTATATTTTAGGTTGTTATTAGCGTACTTGTAGCCTATACAGTTATATCCTTATAGACCTGCAAGACCAATGTACAAAATTGTATACGGTGCTAATAAATATGTCTATGTCTATGTCTAGACAACCCAACATTTCCCGGTCTAATGTAATGTACAGTGGTATTTTCTTTTAAGATTTAGACTTTCTCAAAGTGTGGTCTTGGTGGAAAACGGACTATTGTTAGCTGTAACGCGCCATTTTTTAATGACCCGTATTTTGGGCGTCGGTGTGTCAATACCGTTTTTGTTAGGAAAAAAAGATACCCCATCAGCTACTTTTGTTCCTTCCAACCAACATGACCGCTACGCTTTTGCGATTTTATTCCCTTAGGAATTATTGCAACCCAGTTCGCGCCAGTAATTAGGTTTCCTGAAGGAAGAACAAGTTGACTACTCACGTCGTCATCCCTCGCTATCGGGCACTCTTCGCTATCGGCCTTCACTTTTCGGCTTGGAAAGTAGTGGATTTGTGACAAGTCTATAAAATTGTGTAGAGATATAGTAATACCTTTTTTTGGAGAGAGAGAGAGAGAGAGAGAGAAGGGGGGGGGGGGGGGGGGTGGGGGGGGGGGAGAGAAGGGGGGAGAAGGGGGGGGGGGGGGGGGGGGGCAATAACCTTGTCACCCAATATAAGGAATCACAACCACACAAATTATGATCTAGAGTCAATTTATTAAATTTTATCATAAAATAAAAGTTTACAAAAGATAGTGGCTACCGCATACCATACTATTTTTATAACAAATTACAGGAATCATCGTGGCTCCAGAGATAGATATACTACAAACATCATAGTGCTCTTATTACTACGTTTTGTGTGGCAATTTTAAACTAAGATTTGCATTACGTGTCACAGGGCAAAACTGCCAAACTACTGTTGGCTTTTACAAATGTGCGTAACCCACTACAATAACTGTATTGATAGCAGAAACACAAGCATTCATACATGTTATACTGACGTAGAATTTGTTATCAAATGGTGAAAAAGTAACACAAGTGCCTACTACTTAAAAAGCAAATTAATTGGAAAACAATAAAATAAGTATACTATAAGCAATAATGATATTTTTTATTTATACCTAATATTTTTCTGAAGACAGGGCTAAATGTTTGAACATTGTTGAACATAGGCCAACATTGGTGGTTCCAACAAATGTTAGATTTAGCACTCCATGTTGGACCAACAATGTTAGACTGTTTAGCACCCCATGTTACACCAACAATGTTACAGTAGCACCCCATGTTGGACCAACAATGTTAGACTGTTTAGCACCCCATGTTGGACCAACAATGCTAGACTGTTTAGCACCCCATGTTGGACCAACAATGCTAGACTGTTTAGCATCCCATGTTGGACCAACACTCTTCGTTGGGCGAACTGTTTGATCGAAAACAAACTTTCACCCTACAAAAATATTGGCCCAACATGGGGTGCTAAACAGTCTAACATTGTTGGTCCAACATATGGGTCCTAAACGATCTAACTATTTGTTGGAAAAAGCCTTGGCTTTATGCTTGCTGCCTATGGTTTCAGTAAATTCGTTTAACAGATACTAGGACTCGACCCATTGGAATGATGGGTACAACAAATTAGTCATTTTTTTACACAAAATTTATCCTCTTCTGAAAACAGCTTGCTCCAAAAACCAGTTTGAACTTACTGTACACTTTGGTGGGAATAATCGACTTGGACCATTGTACCAATATGTAAAGAAAATACAAGATAAAAAATATTAACTATAAAAGCTAAACTACATGGAGTAAGACCTTGAACAGAATATGGATCCCATCACAAGAAAATCAAACTAAATCAATAATAAATGTTCGAAACATGTACAGGCCTCTTTTAAAACACTTCTGATACAAAAGCCGTGATTATAAAAAAAAAATTCATTCACACAAAAACATGCCATTACATTTGGTGACTCAATTAACTTCAAAAGCAAAGCAAACTATATAAGTAGTTGTTTACATTAAGTTTAACAAATAAAAGCGTGAAATAGAAATGACTTTCCGAAATCCAGCACGCAGCGGTGGCTACACGGACGACAAACTTTGGCGACATATGTTGGTAAAACCCGGTCTCCATATGATCGCAGGATTCTTTTGTTCTGCGTATAAATTTCAGTACGCTTCGATTCACACCGAACGAAAGAATCCTGCGATCGCTGCGATCATATGGAAACCGGGCTTAAGAAGACCATGCAACACATGGACATTACCTCGAATTCGTACGTGTTCCTTATTGGCTAGTTACCCCATCGTCGCGTTGCCGGTGTAGGAAATGTTTTGGAGTACGCGTGTGACAAGTCCGTACTTCTCTGGTGTCGCTCCGCCTTTGCAAGAGTGACTACACATACGATTTTCATAGCGCGCTGGAGACGCGACTTGCCAAGGAAAAAGCGCGTGTATCCGTGGCTTAATTAGTCAGCAATAACAAAATAAATTGTAAAGCTATAAATTGACTGTTTCAAGAATATTGACAACTACTCAAAATCATAAATAATTAGGTCAACAGCTTATTGGATCATCCCATTTCGATCACATGCATGTACTTTGATAGCTGGTGAAACACCACAGATACCAAATGAAACACCAGATCAAGGTTGTACCGATAGGTTCAAACACTGATCAAAACACTTGAATCAGTTTTAACTAAGCTACAGGTATTAACTTCATCATAGGTATGTCATATGTTTTTGAAAGATCGACAATCGATTGGAGGTGGAAAATAGCATTAACAAACAGGTTTTGCTTATAATACTACCGATCTTGTACAAGTGCATTTAAATAAATGAAGTCCGATTTTTTGGCCGTCCAGTACAACTAACAAGGGCACCCAACGAGTACTTTTTGAAATTCGTTTGAAACCAGTTGTATGCAGCTCATCTAGGCATTTTAAGGCGCCTACTATGTCTTTTGACGTATTCTAGAAAGCTATTAGCTATTCGGATTTTCTAGGTGGAAATCGCGTCAACCGAAAATACTATGGCAAAATATTCCCGGCCTACGAATTTGTTAGTAGTCTAGAACATAACAAGAATTTTCTAGCCCAAGTAACTTCATGTTGCAAAGTTTTGTGGAGGTACGAATTTTTTAGGGATTCTTTTTTCCTGTTCTGACTCTATTGATCAGACGAATTGGGACGTACGAATATTTTAGGGGAAACCTTTTAGTCTCCCTTTTCTTCTATAATTTTCTAGGGATTGAAAACAAATTTCCTGCCAGTATTTAAAAAAAACAATTTTCTAGGGACAATTTTTTTCAAATCCCGAAAGTTTTAGGCTAACTTACTCTCCCGAACAGCTTTTTAACCGAAAACTTCGTTGGGTGCCCTTGAACTAAGTGATTGCATTCCTAAAAAAAAGGCCTTTTCCAGTCCTGTCTTATGATCCAGAGACAACAACAAGCTTTGTGATCAATGATTGTATGCAGCAAAATACCAGGTAAACAATACTTCCTAACGATTTTGTTTGAGAATCCATTCATTACCACCATTCAATTGCAAAGCTCTTTAATCAGAGCTTTGTTTTAAAAAGTCGTCAAAAACGTGTGCTTCGTTTTTCATCAGGGGATCCAAACACCTCAGACAATAAATTAAAAGCACTCGGCTTTTGGCGTCGTGCTTTCGTCTTGTTTCTCGATGTTTGGAAACCCTGATGAAAAACCTGCACTCATTTTTGATATCCTCTCCTCCTTTCACGCATGGCGAACTCCAAATCCAGAGCAGTGAAGAACGTAGGCGAGTGAATCACTCTTGTTAAAATGCGACATTTCAAGGGTTAAAATCAAACAAGCCACCAAAAAGTGAACACATGGAAGATAATTGTTTATCAAAGACTTTAGGCGGTATTTTACGACTGTTTACGAACTCTATAGCCCTTACTCTATTATCTGTTTCATTTAAATTTCGCGCGATAAGGAATCAGTAGTTCACTCAACAAAGGCTGAGTGACTACTTAAGGTGTCAGTGGCCTGGCCCTTTTATACCGGAAATTATAATAAAACTTATTTCCAAGTATTACTAGTTAGCTTTGTAACTTATCCTAATATTAAATGCTGCCACAACCCATGCTCAATATCTGTACCCTTTCTTGTGATGGGCTTATCTGTTCAACCATGTCTTTGAACACAAACTAATGCAATCATTTGGGATTTAATATTTGCATGTCTATCTTCATGCAAGTACTACGCTAAAGTACCTTGACAATGTAGTACTAGTTAAGTGCGCAAATATTCTTGAGAAAGTGGTTTACCTATAAAGTTGCTGTATCTTAGTCTGTTTGTAATTTGAACCTTAAACACTGGAATATACCACCTGATAAATAGATGGTATAACTTGTCCTGCCACAGGCAGCACGGCCAATCACAGGACACTAATTGACAGAGGTCTGTCGGTTATTCATTTTACCAAAGCAAGCAATTAGCTGATTATTTACATGTACATTTCATGTGCCGCTTCTCTTACTTTAAGCAATTCTTTCTCTCCTAGTTTTATAGTGCAAACTATATTGTAACAGTGCCACTTAGACCACAAGAACTAAACACATTGCAAAACGAAAATAAAGTATTCCAAAATACAAATTATAGCATTTCCATGTGATTGTCTTCATTTAAAGACTGACTTCAGAACTTGTCCACCAAATTTTCGGTTTATACTTCATGGTAGTGTTTCGTTCATACGCATGTAGTCCACCTCCCTGCCCTGCTAATCATTTTCTCTACTGTTTTACAGTATTATGCAGGGAGACTATATGGAACGAAACGTGCAATCGTGTTTTCAGTTTTCCATACATTTGTCTGTAAATTTTCCCACGGTCTTCGACTTGTTGTTACAGACAAATGTATGGTAAACTGAAAACACGATTGCACGCTTCCCCAGCACAGCTACATGTACATCCTTCATCGGATTCCCATACAAACATTGGATTCCCATACACACACTGTATTTCGCACCATGTTTGCACCCCTTTCAAAATGTCGGAATAAACCGTGAACTGGTCTATTGAAACCACTGACAGTACAAACATGTACATTTACTGGTGGTTCAAAATGTATATATATCACACATCTAGTTGATGGACAGAGAATATGTCAGTAGGTTGGGCAAATTAACAGAGGATTGCCAGCTCAAAGTGAGGGAATTGTTGGCAATGCAAGAATGATGTAAAGTACATTGCTCCTGTCGACAGCCTGTATAGGCAGTACCTCTACATTCTATATGGGTTGCAGTCAAACATGAGAACACCTTCATACGAGCAGTGAAACATGGTACAATGCTGGTACACCAATAACAATGGAAAAATTAATCAATATGTTAACAATATAATGGTATACAGTGTCCGAAATTAACGTTTTTCACGTAGGCGCCAACTGGTGACCTGCAAAAAAATTTCAGTCGCCAAAAGACCAATTGTGGTTGCCACGTTTCAAGTGACAAAGAACATTTGCTGGCATGTTTTATTGGCTAAATTTACTTAGAGCATCGTGTGACTTCGGGACAGACTTTAGGTAAAGAAGTCTTTAGTTAAGTCGCCAGCTAGCGACTAACTCTGAAATTTTGGTCGCCAACATTCAAAATTTAGTTGCATTGGCGCCAAATAAGGTGCAATTTCGGACCCTGTTATACTACAATTATCATACAACACAAATTTCACTTTCACGATTCCAATGTACAAATAATACAGCTAAAACAATTGGTACAAAATATTTAACAATTATTCACCGAAGGAGGTGAATAGTGGTGGATATTTACCAAGCTGCTTCGGCAAGGTAAATATCCACCACTATTCACAGACACTGAGGTGAATAATTGTTTTAGTATTTACCACACTGCAGGTGAAATAGCCAGCACCAAATAGTTATTTTATTTTCTGTCAAATGGACAAAAACTCGCACGAGGTGATCACTGCTTTGCTCGGAGCAGAGATGAAATCATATTCACTGTTTGAGTAGCCAATCAGAGTGCATGAAAAGTGATATTCACTGGTGTGGTATATACTAATATCATTGATAACTATCTTAGAGAACCTGAATCTTAGGGATTGGACATTATTTTCAGGAAAAGTACCATGTTGGACAAAAAGCATACTGGGGTATGACAGGTGTGAAAACATTTGAAACAAAACTGAAGGAGTTTGAAAAAAAAAATTGAGTTCAATATATATATATTTATTATACGACTTGGCGTTTTCGAGTGCAAATACGGGCTAAAACGAGTGCAAATATGAGACGGTATTACACGGGTCACAAACCGGTTTGCACAGGTTTATTCAACACTTAAAAGGTTTTGTAAGCGCGCGAGCCAATCGAAATGGGGCTGTTTGAGTAACAGCCAATCAGCTTTTAGCGCGCGAAAAAAACTTTTCAGTGCGCGCCCGCCCCCGACATTGGGCTGAGAGATTTCTTCTCTCGAGATTTCTTCTCTCGAGATTTCTTCTCTCAAGATTTTCTTCAAACAGAGCAGTAAGGTAAGCGAAAACAAACATGTTTTGTTCGTGTTAGCTGTCGTATAATAAACAATTTATTACACGAAGAGTTGTGTAATACGGCTGGGAATTTTTACTTGTCAATTTTATTTTTTCTCGCCTGAGGACTGACTCGTAAAAATACCCAGCCGTATTACACAACTTTCCGTGTAATAAGCTCTTTATATATATATCAAACTTTATAACAACTCAACAAAATAACTGATTCTGATTGGTCAATGACGAGTGCAGTAAGGGTTATTGAGTGCACATTCGCATGCTCTCAGCAAATGTTTGCCGAGTATATTATAAACAAAAAATCACATGAACTGCTGTGCTACACTCTCTTGATTTATAGGCACTGAGTGATATTTTGAAAGTTCTCAAATTGCACTCTAATAAAGGTTTGTGCAATTGAAGGGGTCCATGCAAGAACAAGGTAAGTGACTTCTGATCAAAATTCCAAATTCTTCTTGATATTCTTTGTTTTCTAAGAGAGAATTTAGAACTTGATCAAAAGTCACTTACGTTGTTCTTGCACGGACCCCTTCAATTATTGGAACTTTCAAAATATCACTCAGTGCCTATAAATCCTGTATACATGTAACAATTGCATTCATACAATTTGTAGAGGGTATTGCAATTATGTAAAATTAATGTAGCCCAAGTCACTCAAAACATATTTTTACTAGAAGTCATATTGGGGGTTGAATTTTTTATGGATTAATTTTACAGAGTTATGGGTTTGAAAAAGATGGAAGAACACAGGAGGTGTACGAACCATGTGCACTGCAGTTCAAGCATAAAATTTAGAACACAAGCCAAGCCAGGTTATAAGCCCTGGGCATATACATGTACAACTTCGTAAGGGGTTTTGAGAGGGCTTACAACCAGGATGAAAAAAACGTTTTCAAATACAATGTACTTCCCATACAAAATTTATTTTTGTTTAATTATGTCCATTTTATTTCAACAATAAAGATCCAAAACATGCAACAAATAACAGTAAAATGGAGACAGGCATCCAAAACAACTCAAATCAAGTACAGTGGCAATGACAGAATAAGACTTGACAAAATGAATTTAAATGTTTATCGTAAGAATGTTGTAGTTGACATTGGTGAAATACAATACTGATAAGTTCTTAATCTACCATACATGTATACTAATAATAATTATTAGTATATGGTATATTAAGAACTTATCGGTATTGTTGTTGTTCCCTACATGTACGTCATGGGGTGGAGGTAATGGGAGGTGGAGTTGGGCCTTAATAACTGGGAGGAACATGCTGTTAGCAGACAGATATCCCTATAACTGGGTGGGGCTTATAACCAGGATTTTATGGTATGCTGTCAGAAGTAATCTAACACCAGCAAAAATTACACTGTACAAAGTATTTTGTGGAAATTCTAAAGTAAACATACCCTAGCATTGAATACATGTACCTTGTATTTATGACAAATATTTGATAATAAAAGCATAGGAAAATGGGAGAAACTGCAGAAAATGATGAGTGAAATGTTTTCAATTTTAGAACTAAGAGAGTGTGCTCGATACTGATAAATGTGTTGATTTTTAGAAAATAATTTCCATATCTGCTATTGAAAGGTAATAATACAGTTAGTTGTTGTGCAATTTGGGATTAATTCAAATTCATGTTTAATTACAGAGTTCAAACTGCATGAGCCCACCATTTGAAAAAGACTCACTCAAATTAATCCCAAATTGCACTCAAAACCATATGAATTCATTGACATTCTTACAGTGCATGCATGCAAATTATATAAAATTTTATTCAAATATGGCTTATAAATCTACAATGTCGTCACTAAGTTACTTTAATTGAAAGACAGAGAGTAACATTTTAGTTGTATTTTCATTCAGAAATATGAATTCATAATAGTGTATTTTGTACTGACAATGTGTTCCCACTCTTTCAATGCATGGGACTCAGGTGAAGTACATGTAGGGATGCTGTCCTAAAAATGCAAAAACTATAGTGTACCATTCTCATTTAATCTAACAAAAGTAAATCAAAATCATTCTTTTACTTTTTTATAGTTGCCAACACTGCAGAATTCAAATGTGGAACACAACATAGAAGTGGTAGAAAATTGTCTTCTTTGCAGCCAATAATGCAGGACATTTTTGCATCCATGAGGGATGCAGAACAAAATGATAATATGGGACTGCATGCCCCGCTGAAATTGGGTTGGTTGGCAAGTATGGCAACAGGTGTAAATCAGCCCAAAGTAGCAGCCACTTTTGAATAAAATAAAATCAGAGTGCTGATAAAAACTCACACAAAAGGGTATTCACGGCTACTTATACAGTACTACTTAACTTTTTGGATCTTTTTTAACAAAAATATAGTGACAAAAGATATAATAATTAACAATTGTATCACTCCTAAAATGCTACAGAAGACAAGCACTGCATGTGCATGTAAACTCATGCTTTTGTAAGCATGTAATAGTACACTGCAACCTTGACGCCTAACTACATAATATGTATGTATAATGTTTATCACCTAATGTACCTACATTTATATGTTTGCTTTCACTGCAACTTTTGCCAGACAAAACACTCAAAAATTCACTTGGATAACTTTGCTCATGCATGTGATGATTAGAAGTACAAGTTTAATATAAAATAAGAGCACGTTTTTTGATGTTCTTGACAAGTACAGTACACAGGGTTGTCCAGAGGAATTGAAACAAAGTGTTTTACAGGTGGCTACAAGAATAGGTTAAAATCCCATAACTGAAGAGAAATTTGGGCAAAACAGGTGCTACTTTTAACCTGACAGCCAGCAGAAATCCGACGGTTTCTGGCTTCTACTGACAACCCTGAGTACATGAGCTGTATTACATATTTCCTTCTACATGTATGTACAAGTTCCACCCTCCCCCCCCCCCCTCTCACCCCAAAGTGCACAATACCTAAAGGAATAGAACTCTGCCAATAATGTCACCATTTTGAAAAACAATGCCCAGGGGACAAAAACAATGAAAACTAATTAAATGCTTTGTTGAACCTACATGTGTAAACTATAGATGTTTTGCCCCCTGGGCTGTGATTCCCATAAAATTGTTTTCTTTTTCAACATGGCTGCATTATTGGCAATCATGTCCTATATGAGCAACAATGCAATAAAAAATATAAGTAATCTCATCAAGTACAATAAATGCAGAAACAACGAAATGAATGCTTCCAAGATAATTTTGAATCCACTGTCTGTTATTTTAAAACAATAAAATATTGTCCTTTAATATTTTCTAACCCAAGGCATGGATATTCCCGACTCATTAGACAATCACAAAAATGTAATGTACTCCTATTAAAATCACTCCCGATATTTCACCTGTTAGCCTGCTTGACATCAACTGTCAGTGGGATGAACTACAGCGTGTCCATAACTTGTGGTCACCTTCCTGTTTTCTTCCAGTGTTTATCCCATTTTAATTCAAGGACATGTAGCTGGGCTTTCTCCACCTGTCGTAATCCAGTCTACAATGTACATGTACATGTAGTTTGTCAAACACTGTTCTTTTCCTTTGCCTGTTCTTTGCAGTTCCTTTGCCTTTCATGTTTCAGTGATGACTTGAGGTGATTCCAATGTACGGTTGAATCCTGAACCAAGGTACAACAACTGGAACAATGTCACTGGTTTTACCGGACAAAACAAGCATACCCAACCCTCCACTCAGCAATATTCTACAATGTCCACTTATACCTTGCTCAACTTCATGAGAGTTGAACACAAAACACTCTACCTACCAACTTAATGTTTGTACTGAGCTGCTGATCGGTGTTGTCTTGATAGAAAATAAAGAATATCTTTGAAAGCATGTCTCATTGTATAATCATTGCAGCATTAGTGCCTTCAGATTCTCTTGAAGGATAGTATCCTTAACAGCATGGAAAACAAACTTGATGTTTTCAGTATCAACGGCCGTTGTGAAGTGATGGAATAGAGCTTTAGACCTCTCCCGTCTCTTGCTGTCAAACATTTGTAATATAAAGTTCTGCACATCTTCCAGTTTATGGGGGCTTCCCTGGAAGGCAGGAAAATAGTTCTTGATGCTAGTGTGTTTCACCTTTTCTGTCAAAAGATCAGTTTTGTTAAGGAAGAGAATGATTGAGACATTGGCAAAGAATTTGTTGTTGACAATTGTCTCAAATATATTGCAAGACTCTACTAGGCGATTTGTCGTTCTATCCTCCATTAAAACCTGATCATATGCACTTGACGAGACAAGGAAGAGAATTGAGGTCACTTCGTCAAAGCACTGAAACCACTTGGCTCTTTGCGATCTTTGGCCTCCAACATCAACCATTTTGAAGGGGATGCTCTTAATGATGAATTCATGCTCAACAATGCCTTTGGTAGCCTTTCTGGAGTGCAGCATGTCCTGCTTGGTGGGCATATAATCCTGTAAATAGATTAAAATCTACGTAAGACTGTGCAGACAAGGGAGAAGAGAATTTGGAAACATTAAAGGGCATCCACACTCTAATAATATCATTATAAGACAATGGGAGCCGGGGTGGCACAGTGGTTAAGAACATCGCCTCTCACCTCTGTGGCCCGGTTTGATTCCCGGATGCGGCGCCACATGTGAGTTGAGTTTGTTGATATCTCTCCCTTTCTCCAAGGGTTTTTCTCCAGGTTCTCCGGTTTTCCTCCCTCCGCAAAAACCAACACGCTCAATTCAAATTCAATCTGAGGATTAGCCGGCACCTGGCTTTGATCAGCCTCCATGGTTGTTTCAGGTCTCGTAAGAAATTCAGAGTTTTTTTTATACATGTTGTGAAGTGAGTGCTGCTTAATGTAAGGGACAGGTCATTAATTTGGGGACTGGTACCGAGGCCCTTTTAGGGTGGAGGGTATGCATGTCTCCTGTCTGAGTTTCTAAACTAGTCGTGTTGCAGTCCTGGAAGGTGGGCAAGTCGCTGTTGAAATTTCGTCTATTGTTTTCTTATTTCCGAATGTCGCTCTCACAATTTAAGACTTTTGTCATTATGTCGCTGTTTCAACACTGTGTCTCTTACCCTAAAAGGGCCTCTGTACCTTTGGGGAGGGGCCATGATGTTTCATGTAGCAAAAAAGGGGAGGGAGGGGGGCAGCAAAAATTGGACAGTCTGAACGAGATGGAAGAAAGGCAGGATTCTTTTTTTACTTTTGCCTCAAAATGGCATGAAATACCATTCAGGGAACCTGAATTTTCAACACAGCACCGCAATGGCAAACTCATGGATCTAAAGTGTATTTAGTGTGTTCTCAAGGGTAAACATGTGGAAATGTTCAAAGTTTAAGTTAGTATTGCTGTTGTGACAGCCTGTGTAGCCTGTAAAACCACGTGACCAATGATGTTACTGTTACGACATCACCACTATGTGATTTATGTTGACCCAATACCATGTCTGTCAAAGTTTGAGCTACCTGCTATTAATATTAAGCCATGAAAACGTACAAGGGCTTTACGTCACTATTATATATAAATTACATATATATATTATATTCCCTTATATTCCTTTTTGTTTCTTCATATTTCTTATGAGCTTTTCGAGTTTACTTTTCTGCCTGGCAACACGACAGTGAAACTGTCGGCCTGACTGGAGAGAGACAAGACTTAGTTCAAAACAGCTCTCAAAGACTTTAATGGAGCTTTGCATCTCTGAACTTTAGATATTCTAAGGATGTATATGCAAATGTAAGTTTGACAAGAGCATGCACAAACTCGAAAGCAAAGCAGGCCAACATTCTCACCGATTATTCTTCCGCAAAGTCAATTAACCACATCCACTCCCCTAAAAGCAGCATGGTCAAGTGATATCCCATGATTTCATTATTGTTTTTAGCGCATCTGAAGGGTCTCTGGGGCTTTTCATTAAAATCTTTTTATTCGAGAAACAACAACGAGCTAACACATCAAAACCTTTTACTTGCAAAAAAACTATTAACGAAAGAATAATTTAAAAAATAGACAAAGATCTTTATTCTATGGAATTCCTCATCTGATTCAACATTACTCCCTGAGTTAAAGTGTGCACTATCGGTTTATGCCGAGACATACATTGTAGAAACAACTGTAGTCCCCAACTACAGTACTACATAAGGCTACACTGTGCATGCACAATTGTTGCCTAAAAATCTTTGTTTCAGTTTAAGATTGAACAACTACAAAATGTACAATGTAGTTGGTTTCTACTAAAACGACAATTATTAGACTATGAGCTCAAAATCTCTATCCCATTACTGACTGAAGTGTAAACAGGCTTCAAAAGACAGAATCATTCAACAATTGTCAATATTACCATCCAATTTATTCTTACAATGGAAGGGCTGTGTGCAACCTTATCCTTGCTAATTTTGATTTAGGCAAGACGAGTAAGTGAACATTGTTGTGGTTAATATTTTTAACCTGTTAGCAGTATTACAGTGCAACTACTGAAACTAGAGTCACATAGACAACAAGAACCAATCACATTGCACTTAGACAACAAGAACCAATCACATTGCAGAATGAAATCAAAGCATTCCAACTTACGGTTCTTTGAGTCAATCAGTGTAGAGTTCAAGACAACAGCATTTCAACTTATTTATTTATTGCAAGATTTGCCATTTATAAGTGGCAGGTGAGAAATACATTAGGACACATTAGGTCCCCTACGAGATATTAGACACCTATCAACCCATCCCCTAGTATAAAACCTAAGACCCAACCCAAATTATCCATAGTAAGAAAAACACAAATATATCAGTAACAAATGGAAAATAAAGTAAAGAAGAAAGCAAAGCAAAACAAAATAGTCCACTTCTGACAAAATGGGACTCTGGCCTAGCACAAATTCCAATGCAAGGCTTGGAAAAGGACTGTGTACTCCAAGCCTCACATAGGCATAGACACTTCAAATGGACAAACTAACTTATACGATTGGATGTTATCTCCATCAAAAACATGCTAAGTCTATTGTAGAAGAGATTTAGCTTCTTTTTAAAGGACGGAAGCGACTAATCAGCATTAAGAGCATCAGGAATAGCATTCCATAAGTTTGCTATTCTGACAAAAAAGCTGTAGATCTGAAGAGAAAAGTTCTTGATGGCTGCACATGTACGAGTTCTTGATGGCTGCACATGCCTGCACATGTACAACCGATTTCAGTGTTACGTGCATCTATAGAGCATTCATTTGACGTAGTCATTCGGCACAATCATGCGACATGCTTCGTAACCAGGCTCACTTGTTTATCATGGTTTTGAGGTATTGAATCGAATAATTTAGCTGCTTTTTCATATTCAACTGCTCAACATACTTCGCTAACATGCATAGCCCACCAGAAGTAGTGGAAATTTGCGTGGAATGATTATGTGTCGAATGAGTATGTCGAATGATTGTCTAAAAAACTTGAACACCCTTATGCACGTAACATGGGTTGTAAATACAACTTGGCTGAATTAGCATGGCATGTGAGACTATTACAATACAATACATAGTTGTGTATGTCAAACCGGATGGAACCTGATCTACACTGAGTACAAAAGCGTTAAAGTTTTACAGTTTGAGTAGCCTGCGTCGCATCCGACCTGAACCCCGGTTAAGTCAGTCTGCGAAACAACGACAGAAAGCTTGTTCAGACCCCCAACGAAGTACCAGGATATACAAATGTATGTAGTCGATTCTGATTGGCTTTTACTAATGCTCATTCTTACCGGTACACGTCTTCTGACTGGCCAGTCAACTGTCACCAGCCTCGGAGATTGTTATGACGGGCAATTCATGTCAGAGGCCGCTCGGTTGAAACTGTTCGTTTGCACGTAAGTCAGCTGTTTACTTGAGATTTATCGCCCTAGACGAGCTCTGTCGTCATTTCCCTGTGTTTTACTATCGGAGAAGGTTAGGTTTATTTCAATTTCGGGTCAGGTTTTGAAGTAATGTAATGTAATAGGCTGCCCGTGGTTTAGTGCCAGATGAAAGGAAACTTGCCGAACACATTAAATAGAATCTGTCATGACAAAATGCTCGTTCGAGGAACACACAAACGAATCTCCCATGCAGCTTGGAAAGATCTAGTACATGTATGTGCCACATCCGAACTCAACTCTGGTCAACTGCTTTTGTTCTAGCCAACGAATCTAGATTTTAAACCGATATTGTACAAATATCATTGCCCTTCTCAACGTGTATAAAAGCCGCCATATTTTGAAACGTAAATTAGCCGTAAGTCGCACTGGTGACAGGCTGGTGACAGTTGAATGGCCAGTCAGAAAATGTGTAAGAATGAGCATTAGTAAAAGCCAATCAGAATCGACTACATATATCCTGGTACTTCGTTGGGGTCTAGAACAAGCTTTCTGTTGCTGTTTCGCAGACGGACTTAACCGGGGTTCAGTTGGGATGCGATGCAGGCTAAGTTTAAGATGCTCTGAGCTTTGATGGAATAAGGCAATTCTGAAGACAAAGTCTTTTGAAGGAAGACAATTGCATCCAATTGATATGCTAAGATTTGTATATATTGCAATGCTTTATTTTGTTTCACAATCTTTTAGTTCTCATGGTCTAAGAGGCCCCAGTTTCAGTAGTCATACTGTAAGCATGTGTTGCGTAGCACTGGAACATGCACAGAATGGGATAGAAAACTTTATTAAGGCAAGTATGTATGAGTGTCTATACATACTCCATCAAAATAGCAAGGTGCCACTTTCTATTAATGGACCAACCTTTGAACATAGCAAGGCAACTAGACAGGACTCTACCATCTACACCACACAATTTAACCTTATCTTACTGAAATTGGAAACTACATGTACCCTTGCCGATACCCACTGTTGCATCATGTGTAAACAGGTTTTAAAACTATGAGAAATGTGATTTGAATTTTTGTGCAGAATGGCAGGCAGGACTGGCTATTAATGCTGTCAGATTACACAAAAATATAAATACATTACTTGAAATACATATTTTTACAACAGCTGCTCAGTTTCTTGCTTTCTGTCTTATTGCCGATGGAAATAAGAGGGCGTACCATGGATTGCAACCACAGATTGCATCATTGCTCGCATCAGGGTTTATGTGATTTTGTGCACTAGACTTTTCTCTCACAATTTCCATCGTTTTCAAGGCTCTTCCACTTGACAATTTCTCATATGTTGTTGTAAAAAAAAAATCATGATGTAGTTTACTGTGGTTATATGTCCATTAATGTACCACAACATTTGTGGGGGATTTACTCGGCTAGCGCCTCATGAAATACACCACAATTTTGACCATGTGATGATGCAAAATGTGGTATTAAAATAACACTGAGGACATACCACAGCAAACTATCATACTTTTCAAAAATATATTTATTTGTACAAGTTACACATCTACTTCTACTATTAAACATCATAATTATCATGAACCTTTTCCTGAAATAATCTGTCAGTAGAGTACATAAAATGACATGTTGTAGGCCATTTTTCTTCTAATATTTCCTGATGAATATTGATTTCCTCCTAAGCTCAATGCATTAGTTTTGCATTATGGTGTAGGAAGGTTATAAGACATTTGTTCCTAATCATGTTTATCTACATGTATATTAATCTTCTGAATGGAAGGACAATACAGAATATTTTGCAAAAGTGTATTCCTTATATTTATATCAACTTATCTATTTGTATAAACAATGTATAGCCCTATCAAATGCCTATCTGGGTTGAAGAACTTAACTCTTTTAAAATCTCCCCATTCGATCTACTCTAGTAGAAGAATCATACATACAATATTTCCCTAGATAATTAAGAGCAAAAAATCATTCACCACAACATTGAAGTTTACTGTGGGGCATGTATGGGACAGAACTTAACAAATGCCTATTACATACAATGCATAGATCTTGTGTATACAATTTCATGAGGTCAGGACACTAAACAAAGCTATTGGGTCTAGTCTAGGAACTTCAGTTTAAATTAGTGAACTTTCACACTTGTGCATGTAATTTTAATACAAAACATACAAGTGGGGCTCATAATTATATTTTTTAAACATTATACATCTCCAAAAGTGAGCTAGAAAATAGAGGAAGTCCATGTACAATAGGATAAGTTTGCAATTAAATTAAGAACCTACTGACTAAAGGGTCACATTTTGGTGTTACCACTTCATGGCTTCATCTTACATTGTACATTTTTCCAACATCTCTGGTATTTGAATTTCTACACGTTTTGCCCATCAACTACATTATGATTTGAAACAGGATGTTTTGCTCGACAAATAAAGGGAAAATAAGCCAAGTTTTCGATCAAGGAATAAACCTTCATATAATATTGCACGTATTTGGGTGTGAAATTGGACATTTAATGTTTTACAGTTCATAAAACCACATTCCAGAGATTTTCAGTCGCTTCAGAGATTGAAGAAATTTGACAGGAGGGTGACATTTCCAATAACTTCAACCAATATGTAGTACTTTTATGTGTATGATGGGTGGGAAACTCGGCTAAAATGATAACGCACTGATGAGTTTGCGGGATACTTTTGTCGTCTGTGCAGTTCACCTGAAGAGGGTTTGGCCATCTCTCACTGAGTCAATTAAATGAATTAGATTACAAGTTCTACTAAAGTAAAGGTGCAAGATACATGTAACTACACGACTAAACTCTATTGACTTAGCCATAGCGAATCAATGCCTCATTAGCTAGATCACTTTGTTGACTTCTTTCCGCCTCAACAAGGGTTTGTTTCGTTCTAGTTTGCAATACTGTACACAAAAATTAGCGAAACGCGGCCACCCCAAATACGACCTTAACTATAAGTCCAGTAAAAAATCCAAACGAGAAACGAAGAAACAACGATCCATTCGGCCAAATTTTTGAGTCCCAGTGATGTCCAATTCTTTCTTCAGCCCTTTGTCTAGAACACAGACACAAGTCATTTTATCCCAGTATAAATCACAGAACGTTCGTAAAATACTGCCAACTGTTCACAGCTTTGTTGATTTATAATTAAGACACTAAAAAGACTGCTTTCGAGCCGAGCAACAGAGTTTAACTTTAGGTTTGGTTTTCGTACCAAAATAATTGATTTTAATGAACAAAATGCACAACAACACCCCAACTCTTCGCTGTCATTTAATTTACCGCCGTTCTGAGATGTAATTGCGAATTATTGATTTGAGTGAAATGGCTCTCACAGATTTTGTTATTTCATTTACCACCACTTTCTCCGCTGGCACTGGTATAACAAAACCCAAACATTCTCCTTATTTCTGATCATTACGAGAACAAACATAATTACTTTCAGATGAAGAAGAAAGCTCACTTACCGGTCTACATATACGTTCGAGATGGTCAAGAAAATACCTTGTGGAATCACCCTACAAGTAAAAGTAGAAGGCAGTTTTTTTAGATTACAGATCAAACTTCATGCTCCAAACTAGAGTATTAAACACTGATTTCAAAACAAATACTAAATTATACATTCATAGACTTCTGTACTTCAAAAGTTTGGGTTTGTAAACTCGACTGAGACTTTGAATTTCCAAGGTTTAGGGTTCTAAAATAACCAAAGAGGAAAAGAACAAATCCCGAGAGAAATTCTAGAACAACATAAGGTCAAATCGAGCGGCAGCCCTCTGCATGATTTGCACGAACTAACGAAACCAACCATTTATCTTCAGCAATATGTTTGAGGTCAACCACCCAAGCCCAGAGCTAGCTATCTCCAACAATAGCCGTTCGCCTTTGCCGCTTATATGTATGCACAAAACCACATAGAGTTATCTGTAATCAAAACTAGGGAATTTAACATGGAGCTAGGGAAAGGAATGTATATCGATTGAAGCACATATTTCTAGCGATCGCTGGCCTTGGCTCGCCCAAAACGCGCTGTCGAAGTCATCCCTTCGCTCTTTGCATATAATCACTGCAGTATCGGGCTAGTTATTCCAGGGCCCGAGAAGTACTTAGCTATGCTACTAACTAACATGCAAAACACAGTAAACAGATCAGCAAAAGAACAAGTTCATACCAACTGAAATTCTCTCCGACGATTGAAAGAGTCTCGAATCCCTGAATCACACCAAAGCCGCCTTACACACAGAGAGTATTGTAGAAACAGTTCTGTATCAATTTTTGGCGGAGCTTGAAAGGTTAAAATCATTTCGGCGTGGTTCTCATTCTCTGGATCGTCCCAATCGATCCTGAGCTTTCTCCGAGCATCTGCCAGGACTTTCATACCCTTTAGAATGTTGCTATAGACTATGGGCCTGAATTCTGTAAGATCGGTGGTATCAAAATCCTTGCCATAAATGATCCTCATTTGCTTGAGAAATGTGCTTTTGCCGCTCTCTCCGGCTCCTAGAAGCAGGATTTTGACCTGCCTTCGAAGTTGCGCCTTTTCTTGAGCTATCTGCTTGTCAATTTTTTTCGATCGAGACCGTTGTTCGGCCTGTTCCTGCGTTAGACAACAACCTTCAAACACCATTCTGGAGCCTCAGAGACGAACTTTCAACTCGCTCGCTTTCTTCCACACCCACTGCACTGATCAAGCGAGGCGGTTGGGAGAATCTGTATCTTGACCAGTACCGCCCTCGACCTTTTGGCGGAATGGCCACGTATTTCGCAAACCGGAACAGTTTGCATTTCTGAGTTGTTTTCTTTCGGATAATGGCTGTACCGATTACTTTGGTTTGTAAAAAGCGCTAAAAGGAAGATAAACAGAATATAAATATTTTATTTTGGTTTTAGAATGTGTGAATAGACTCGCGCGACTCCCCCAACAATGCCCGAGTCCCCGCCCGAGTCCCCGCCCGAGTCAGGCACTATTTTACAAAGTGGAAACAATGACACGATATATTGATTTATCAACGGAAAAAGAGACGATAAAAACTGACCCCTTTTGAAAGACCACTGAATATTTCCCGTTCATTCACGATCAGTATTCCAAGGCAGGCCGATGACACTCAAATTTCCGAACGTCTCCGGCCGAATGACAACCGAGCTTCTTCGTGGGCACTTTGAGTCATCAGAATTAAATCTATAACCAAATTATAAAATTCACGCAAAGGCTAAATCATAGCTTTGGAGATAATTGTTAAAAATGGCATCCCTAGATTATCGAGAACGAAACAGATAAAATGAATTCTTTATCCACAAATCACGCAAAAACCATGAAATCTGATACTTTCACAATGGGGTGTATCCCGCTGGATGAATAATTAACATTTGCTTTTGACATCACGTGCGAAAGGTAAGGCACGCGTGTAATTTTATATTAAAGGTATTTAAACAATCATAGACAGACGCCAAAACTCTTTTGTCAAGACTGAAAAAATATAGACACATACTCAAGTTTGTAAGCCTGTCGTGGGCTTAATTGGCGTCAATTTTTCCTACTTAATTATTTAAATATCCGCCTCTCGAATTCGAAGCCACCTAGGCAATTAAAATTTTGATTTTTGCTTAGAATTGGCCGTAAAATTTTCCCCATTTTTAAAAGTAAAGAGCTATGAATAAAGAACATATTAGGATTGTTCCTTAAAAAGTTCAGTCTCTTATTATATTTTAATTCTGCAAATCGCGTTACGGGCGTTCGATTTACAACACCCGGTAATCAGTGTTCACAATCTGAGTGATGGTCTCTTGCTGTTCAATATTCAAAACAAACATCAAATTAATATGCCTTAAAACGGATTTTCGCAATCTTAGTGTCAAACGGTCTGACATGCACTGTCATTACAAATCCATCTTGAGGGTTCCAGTTTTTATTTTTCCGGGACTGATCGATGAAGTGGGATTGGGGCTTTTGCCGACTTTCAGTAAATGACAATTGATTTCCAGGTGTCAGGTATTAATTGATCATTAATATTAACAGGGGGAATTACTTGGGAGTCCATCTATAGTACCATATCTGATCCCTTCAGTTTTAATAGAACCTTTCATGGATCTGTTTATATGAGGACTGACTGCTTGATTTCACTTTCATTCACTTGGCGTCAGATCATCGCCGCCATCTGTGGTTTTGACGTTCTTCAAGTTAGATCAACCAACATGCATGGCGCCACGATAATTACCAGAATTATTCTTGGGGAACGTTTAATTACTAGCAACCAGCCATGTCCACACGTTACCGTTTTTCAAAAAATTGCGATTTAAAACAATTAACGTTTGCGTTTTCATCTCCCGATAGCGTTAGCGTTTAAAAAAAATCCACTTTGGAGAGCGTTTACAAAAGTTTCCGTTTTTAATGAAAACGATCACATCGAGAGATGAAAACGCAAACTTTTGAAAACGCATTTTTTTTGACAACGGTATCGTGTGGACATGTGACTGGTAATCCGATTGTGTTTGGTCCAAGAGCGGGAGGCTGTAAGGACTGACTGTTACAAACACAAATAATACCGGATGTGAGAGGATCAGGATCAGCAGAAGGATTGAAATATTATATGAGGAACTCAACGCTGATCGGACGGCTGTGTACGATGATTTGTTTATATGGTGACCATCGTCAGTGGATGAGCGAAAGCTCATCTAGGGAAATTTACAAGCAATTAATAAAAAGGAGAGAGAAAGGAAACAAACATCTCATATACATGAATAATTAATGAGGAAACCAATCAATCAAAGGTCTATAAATCGGTCACATGATGATAATGGAAACCTGGTCCAGTCAAATTAACCTAATTAAAGCCGGGAGGGTTTTGATAGCAGCAGGGAAGAGCTGGGGCTTAAGTACAAGGACTGAATTAACTTATTTTCAAGTTGTAGGACTGAATTAATTTTGTTCTAGTCCTAGGACTGAATTAATTTTGTTCTAGTCCTAGGACTGGAACAAAATTAATTCAGTACTACAACTTGAAAACATTAGTTCAGTCCTTCTACTTAAGCCTAGAAAAAAAAAATACAAGTCAAACTACAACAACAATTTATTGGTAGACATTTTACAATGCATGAAATCATTATTACAATTTGATTTGATTAATAGTTACATTGCAGTTAGCACCACTAATGGTAATAGGCCCATCAGCTGCATAATTCAAATTAGAGCGATCGAGCCCGGGCATTTGAAACTGAATCTTCTGGTGCATTGTAATCATTAAACAAAGAGTCTAAATCATCAATATTAAAGTTTGGCAATTCTATGTCATCATCAGGAATACTGACACTACTAGATTGTTTAAATTCACTTTTCGATGGTGGGTTCAAAAGACTCGAGACATTTACTTCTTGCTCTTTACTACTCTTCTGGTAACATAATAGCGCGTCACTAACATGCCCACTTCATATCTCTTATCATTTTTTCTTCGACATTTGCGTTGAACAATTTAGTCACACAAGTAACTCTAAGGCTATGACTGTTTTTTCTTTTTGAGCCTATAGACTAACACAATTTTGGCAAAATTTCATTCAAAGAATGAACCCCGACAGGGCTGTTTTTATACTGAAATTTTTCACGCAAAGGATGAAAGTAAAATGCACTATCCTTAGACTTAAGACTTAAGCGTTTGTAAATGCTAATCAAACAACGGGCATGTTTCTCGTTAACATTTGTGTGGCAGACATGTTTAACCTTACGGGCTTTTTTTTTCATGTCAGCTATTCCACCGTGGAATGTTTTAGAACAGTTTTCACGGTATACTAAACTAGTGCCTTCATCAACTATTTCAATATCTTTCATTCTTAATTGTCTGTGCTCTTGAGCACGAATACCAAATAATTTTCCGTTGTAAAAGTAGATAGTATTTAATAAACTTCTAGCAGTTTTGTCACCTAATACGCCCTTTTGCCACATCTGTTCTTCCTCGTCTTCTATCACCGGCTCCTTCTCTTCCTTTCGGTTGGTTATACCATCAGCATGTACGCTTTTCATCTCCGCGTCAAGTATTCGTCTCATCCCTGCAAAACTAAACCAAAAATATGTCATCTGATATCGATGCATATTCACTATATCAGTGTATTCGACACTATATCTGTATATTGAAATGTCTGCATGTTTAAAAAAATATCTAACTAAACAAATCTCCAAACAAACTTACATCATGTTTGACTTGTCTAGCATGTTAACGTCTGTTCTCTGTTTACTTTCGAGATGTCTTTTTATGGCGGCCACCGCTATCTGGTACAATGTTCTTGAGGGATATCTACAGCCGGTGCAAATAATGATGTCGACAAAATGTTAGACATTGCAAATTTCAATCCACTTCCATCCTTTCAGTTATACGTTTTCAACCCCGAAATTCTACTTATTTTACAAGATAAAGGTGCATTCAACAAATAAGCACGACTATTTTGTTTTAATACAAAATTTTGCCTTGATTTTGACCTCAAGAAATAGTAAGAATTAATGTTCTCGTGTACCTTTCTTGTCAGCAACCTCTTCTAAAAACTTTCCCATCCAGAAGTCTAAGGAACAGGGTTTCATTTTCCCAATCTTCGTCCAGGTTTTCTATATCTTCCAAAGATAATTTTAAACTCGTACTCTCCAACGCACTGAGCGACTTTGTTTTCTCTACCTTCCCGCCATTCAACGAACACGTTTACAGCCCATTTGTTCTTATACCGTGTAGACAGAGTTACGGAGTTAGCAAGCTCCTTCTCTTCTTCTTCTCTGCTTTTCGATTTTCTAAAACGTTTCAAAGGTCGAAAGCTCTCTTCGTCGCTCGAAGCCATGACTAATCAAATCGAATCTATAACCTTGGATTTGTTTTTATCCAGTTTTTCATTCCCAGGAGGCGGTGGTGAACAAACTCCAATACAAGTGCTTTAATTAAGAACAATTCGTTTTTGTTTTTTTCAAATAGAGGGAACGCACTAAAGTGTGAAATTATAATGAATCTAAGTTATACAAATCCCTTTGTTTTTCTATTGTTTAATCAGTGCTATTTTGTATTACTTTGTTGGTGTGTTCATTCTAATAGGCGAATTGATGTCATTTAAACATTGGACGATTTAAATTACACCCAAAGTGCAAACAACAAATGTTGGTTAATTAGCTTTTTTAAAACTCTCATTAATTATTCGTGACTATGAGATGTCAGTTCAAAGCCTCCAATTCGGACTGGACGGGATTTCAAGTCCGCGCAATTAGTTCCAGTCCTCGGCTGCGCCTCGGACTGGAACTAATTGCGCGGACTTGAAAGGCCCGTCCAGTCCTCATTGTCGGCTTTGAACTATTACTTTACATATACATACATGGTCGAACAAAACCGCTCAATCATATAAAATACACTAATTATATATATATGGCCATGCTTCCAAACAGCTGATTGCAACAAAGTAAGAGAGACGGACCATGGCCCTCTCTATGGCCTATTCTATGTCCTGTTTTTCATCTGCCGATACAAAATCCTCTAGTTAAATTCCTTCTAGATCTTACTTCCTCGAATCAGACAATATCAAGAGACAAGAGACCATCACTTGGATCGGGTTGATAATTACTGAATTTAACGGGTCATTTTGGTAAGGTCTCAAACTGTCGGATCCGGGTGAAGCGCCAAAAGGTTTCAGTCGGTGTACCGATCTCATGTTATTTAAGGCCTGGTTCAGGAGTCAAATTTCGGGTAAAAACTGCTTTCCTTATTTCAGCTCAGCCGAGTATGGTAAGTACGCCAAGTTTCTCACGATAATAGATATCGCCATTCTTGACTACCTTAAGTGGTTTGTGTGTAGTAAAACGTGTCACGTGATCTGTCACGTGACTTAGAACATGAACTCAGTAACTGAACACGTTGCATGGCACTACCCAACACACGCTATGACGTAGCTAGCGTCTAATACGCATGCTCACATCTTATCAGTCAAAAACGCGGCTCCGAGTTTAAAACAGCTAGGATGATGAGTGGATATGTTTAGTTAAGGTTGAAGCCTTTTGCCTAAATCAGCTTAGCAAAGATGACTACAATGTTTTGTTAACGAGTAATTAAGACGAAAAGGTACAAATTAGGTCACGTGACTTTTGGTACCATAAATATCTCCTTATCTTTACATGATAGTCATGTTTTCTAAGCGTGGTCTGAAACACTGCGGGAGGAGTAATGTTTTAGCAGGGTTATTTTATATTCATATGTTATCGTCGCAGCCGCATTTCACTCAAGATTATTGGTTTTCAATGACGTCACATACGTTTTTTGATTCTCCGAAATGAAATACGTACTATAAAAAGTTTTTGAGCTTGCCATGCCAAGACATGGAAACTTCATATCTGGTCAGTCAAATTTTGAAGCAGAGGAACATTTCGTTTCTGATCGACAAACTTATGGGCAAACAATATGAGATGTTACTGCTGTACGTGTGGGTGTAGGGAGGAGGACGAAATGGCTAAAAATACTAGGGAGGGGGGAGAAATGTCCAGAAAAATTAGGGAGGAGGGATAATTTAGCATACAGGGAGGAGGGAGAAAATGTAAAGGAGGGAGAAAATGAGATATACCGTCATGCTCTAGGGAGAAATGTTTAAAACTCACTAGGGAGGAGGGAGAAATATTCGACAAAACTAGGGAGGAGGGAGTCCACTACCCGTTCCTCTCCACTCAAAATGTGTGGGGCGGCCATCTTGAAGGATAGCCTTAATCCACCAACATGGCCGCCGAAACTTCACGGTCTTAAATCAGTAAAGCGAACATTTCATCTATTACGTTTGGTTTCACTAAGAGTCCCATTAGACCGAACTTCTAAACATTCACAAAGCAAACAATATTTACTTTGAGACAATCATTTACTGATTTTTCGATTAGGCTCAGTAGTCTGAAAGACGCCGCGCATGAGCTGGGTTTGTTGGGACACAATTTAAATATCTGTAACTCGTAAGCAAAACATTGATCCCAAAAACGTACATGATTGGGAACTGGAAATAAACGGAACTTGAAAAACCCAAAAAAGTGCCGACTCGTACGAGAGAGAGAGACAGAGAGAGTGGGGGGGGGGGGGGGGGGGTAATAAACCTCTGGCACGGCCCAGGGTAAGGAGCGCCCAGCGTCCGCGTCTTTGACATATGGGGAGTCCCCCAGATATACTTTGCAATGAATGAATGAACGAACGAATGAATGAATGAATGAATGAATCGAAAGAATGAATGAATCGAACGAATGAATGAATGTATCGAACGAACGAACGAACGAACGAACAAAGAAACAAACAAACAAACAAATAAGTAAATAAATAAATAAATACATTTTTAAAATGTTGGTTTATTCAGCTGTAAGCTGTCGCCAATATATATTACAAATGTAAGTTCTGGTTCTTCGTTAATTAACAGTTTTTTTCCAGTAGTTGATACTTCTGAATGTTGACTATTATTCATGCTTAAAGTGCCACTACGACGAAAATTTACGATTTCGATTTGCCACTTTTTCAGTGTCTATAGGTCAATCAGTATTAGAAATATCCGAAATAGTAAAAAATATTCCCAAATGGGCATCTTAAACCACAAATTTTAGGAGAGTTTACCGGTAAAATCCTGTCCGCCATTGCTGGAAGCCGTGCCCTTTGTTCAGCTTTAAACAAAGGTTTATTCACCGGAAGTGATGTCATACACTTAACACGACAACCTCGTGGCGCGAAATAGCGTGCATAAAAAAGTAGCCAACCTCGCAAAGATAAATATAACTTTCTTCTTATGTACGTGAAGACGTTTTTAGTAGGAATATGCCTCCAGGCGTTGTGTTATGCAGGCGAGCGTTAAGTGTATGACATCATTTCCGGTGAATAAACCTTTGTTTAAAGCTGAACAAAGGGCACGGCTTCCAGTAATGGCGGACGTGTAGATTCAATATTCGGAGCTAAAAAAATAAGACTTCCTGTCGTTGTATCGAAAAACAATTTGAACTGGTAATAATATATGAACTCTACTTTATGAATATGCAAAAACATTGATATGTCAAAATTTGATCGTAGGGGCACTTTAAGGGCCGGGGATACCTAGCGAGCTCTGCTCTGCGAGCATTATTGGCCGATGTTCTAGTGCATGGTTCCTAGAAGTAGTCAGTTACAGAATTTAGTATGTACTATTTCAATCGGATTATTTGTGTCAGATCCTTTATCGTTGTGGGTTTGATTAAAGTATCAATTAATTTGATCGTAAGTTTAGGGTTAGATCTGAAAAAAAAATCCCATTTCTTGTTTAAGCTTAAACAAAGCCGGTTTTTAGTGCTGATTTTTTTAGTTTTTGTTTTGCATGCAACACTGAAATTTCCGTACGCACTGAAGGTGAGCCCGATATATTTATACATTCGGACGTTTTCTAGTTGATCGTTATTATAATAAAAATTGTAATTGTCATTCGTTTGCCGTTATTGCTGAAAACAATAAGCAATTATTGGACTCGGTTATCGGAAAACATCGTGATTTGTTAGTGTCTCGCAATCAATTATTTTTGCCGATGCCGAAGGCAGAGGCCGAGTACAATAATTGCTTTATCGGCACGGCTTTCAGAGTAACTTTAGTCGCTTTCTGTCTTTTCGCTGTTTTTACTTTCTATCAAACATGCCAAGTCATTTTCCGACAGCTCAGGCCTAGGAAAGCGAGCCATGTTGACAAATGCAATGTTTCTGCGCATGAGCAGACCCGGCATTATTTACATCAAAACGGCTTTGCACCGTTATGCGCATGAGCAGACCATTATTTGTAGGCAGTTATTTGCAGTTCTCTCGGCCAATCAAAACGACGGAAAAAAATAATTTGAATGATAATGACTTTTGTTTTGTCTTTGTTGACGGTTAGTTTGTTAGAGCTGCAATATTCTTCGAGACAATCTAGGAGGCTTTGTAGGTCAATTCGCATTCTTGGATATATTATAATTATCTGCGTAAAGTAGCCGCTCAGATTGATATCAGAGATATATCTGGGGTACTTAACCCCTGCACTGCATTATCCTGATTTAATCTTATCTTTCTGAAAGACACTGATCAAAAGGTTTTAGTATACGTATAGATAACGCTCGTTCTGGTAGGTTTAATTTAAAGTTTGGTGTTCTCTAGATTTCCTGCCTTGGTCCGCTTTTATTTTCTATTTACATTAGTAAACTATTTGATATCGTCAGCAATTATTTACCTGGGCCGGGTTGTTCAAAGCCCGATTAGTGTTAATCCTGGATTAACTCTGCACAAAACCTATTGGTTGTCATGGAAATTAACCCTGGATTAGCACTAATCGGGCTTTGAACAACCCGGCACAGATGTACATTGTTATGCTGTACTTAGCCGTGTACTTAGCTGTACTTAGCTCTAAAATCGAGTAGCCACGGAACCTCTCGAGACTCTGTACATGTATTCTGATTGCACCCATAATACTATACTTATATTGTTTTTGTACTGCACCAGGAGCCCATTACCAGGAGCGTTCCTATGTCATGGGCTGGGCACCCAGCACAGGAGTAGATGTGGCTATATTTAGAATTGCTGGTTTTCACTTGACGTCATAGCCGCCATGTTGGTGTCCTTAAACAATAGATTCCTCGTTAGCTTCTTTTGTTGGGGCACCAACATGGCCGCCATGCCCTTTGTCATTTGAATCTCTGGGGATTGAGTGTAAACCAGTAATTCGAATTCCCGCGTTGAAAGTGAGAAGAATGATAACGAATAATAATGAGAAGTGACGTTAGCTCTCTGATTGGCTAATACAACATGGCCTTTGTTTATTTCGCGCGAAATGCAATTCTAAATATAGCCACATCTACTCCTGTGCTGGGAACAGACCCAATGGGGAAGATGGACGCTCCCGGTAATGGGCTCCTGACTGCACTTTCTAAAGGTTAGGTTGTTTCTATTGTTGGGTAGGCCAATACTGTCGCTCGTTTCGAGAAGTTCCACCCGACCCCTTAAACCTGATAATGGGCCTTTTGCAGCTAGGAATTCAGGTGATTGTACAGGATTGTACTGGATGGCAAAAAATATTTAACTTCATTCATTAGAAGCCTTGTACGAGATCGGTATTGTTATTAGAAAAACCTGTTTGTAAATGCTATTTTTCACCTCCAATCGATTATCGATCTTTCTAAAACAGCGTTTTTAAAAATGGCTTGCTATCTAGCATCCATGGCAACGTCTTTCCCATGGGGATCACGAGCTCATTCATTCGTTAACGAAGTATTATATCAGCACGTGATTGTTTGCTGCAAAAGGCCTATTGTGCTACACAAACTGCTGCCATAGACTATATCGCAACTCCGCCGTCGCAGTGCACTCTGGGATGGATATCTCAGTTTCCATTGTTAAATCCAAGATGGCCGCCCAACAACAACAATGGAAAACTGAGATATCCATCCCAGAGTGCACTGCGACGGCGGAGTTGCATTTCTGAACTCAGACAATGGACGATTAATGATAAATTAATTATTAATGATGACAAAACTGAATTCTTAATCATAGGTACCAAACAACAACTGTAAAAAGTTAAGATCAATAGTCTATTAGTAGGTAACACTGATATATTGTCTTTCTTGGTTCCTGGTTCGACAGCAATATGTCCATGGTATCTCACATTACTACAACTTGAAAAAAAGTCGCTCTTTTTCATTTACATAATATCCGCCGGATTAGGAAGTACGTTTCGAGAGATTCAACCGAAATACTCGTACATGCCTTTATACGAGTCGTATTAATTGACTATTGCAATGGTTTACTTTATGGATTACCCAGTTCTCAGCTTTGTAAACTGCAGAGTGCAGAATGCTGCTGCTAGACTAGTTTGCCGTGCTAGGTTTTGCCACATTACACCTGTATTACCGGATCTACATTCATTTGGTTACCTGTCAAATTTCGTGTAGATTTCAAAATAATTTTAATTACGTTTATAGTAATTCATGGCCTTGCTGCTAGCTATATATGCAGTCGTATTACTATTACTCAGTCGAAATCTAATTATAATCTCAGATCGAAGCCACCTGATTATCTTTGAGTGACAGAGCCTTTATTGCTGCTGCACCCAAACTGCGCCGGTGTACCAGCGATTTCGCCCCCCCGTGAATTCGCCCCCCGGGGGGCGAAATCGCTAGTGAATTCGCCCCCCCTTCCTCGCCCCCCTCTAGCGATTTCGCCCCCCCTCCCCTTCAACCTTTTAAAAGGTTATGAATACATGTTTTCCTTATTATTACTACTGTAATGTATTGGACGTGGAGAATAGTACGGCAAAAAGCTATCAGTAATGTGTATCAAGGCATGTAATTCAATTTTATTTTAAAATTCACGCTTCACTTTTCTTCGACAAAATTCGTTACGGTAAACGTAAACTACGGTAAACGCTGCAATTTTCATTCGCGCGAGCAGTGCAACAAGAAACTCGACAAGGGATTCTGCAATCTTCGTCAATCTTCGAATGATTAGTTGTTAGTATTTCTTGCCTGAAGCCAACATGTAGATGATGTAATTATTGTGGACACTTAAAGAAAGTGTTACCGACTCGCGTGAAAACGTCCTGAATAAACAAGCAGCAATGAACTAATCAGGATCTAAAACGGCGGGAAGTTTTTAAACTTACTTTAGCTTGTAGCGAGTGGAACTCATATTTGGAAACAACTGCCAAATAGTCTGATGATTCTTTCATGCATGAAAACCATAATGAAGTTGTCGTAATTATCGTGCTATGTAAGATTTTGATAACCCGTTAATGCTCGCGTCGATCCATCTATTTCGAAAGAACTTTGAAGGAGCGTCACCGACTCGCGTGCTTTGTTCTATTTCAATTGAGCTAACGGCGCTTGTTAATTCGGTAATTAGATCAGTTCTAACTAGGAAAACCTTTCTGGATAAACAGCTTATTAACTAATGAGAAGATAAAACGGCGGTAAGTTTTGCAGTACAGTTCTAGCAGTACAATTAATTCAAATCCGGGAAGAATTTGAAACGACTTTCCGAAGAAAAGGAGTGTTACCGACTCGCGTATTTTTGTAGTCAGTAGTAGTAGGGGTCTTACACTTCATTTTATTAAAAAAATACTTTAGATTTATACAAAAAAAAACTTTTTATTCAGTGCGTTGACATCTACTGCCTCTATTTTCTGAGGCGGGGGCGATTTCAATAAGAATTACGAGTACAATTCACTAGCGATTTCGCCCCCCCTAGGGGGGGCGAATTCACTGAAGGGGGGCGAATTCACTAGCGATCTCGCCCCGGGGAGGGCGAATTCACTAGCGATCTCGCCCCGGGGAGGGCGAATTCACTAGCGATCTCGCCCCGGGGGGGGGCGAATTCACTAGCGATCTCGCCCCGGGGAGGGCGAATTCACTAGCGATCTCGCCCCGGGGGGGGCGAATTCACTAGCGATCTCGCCCCGGGGGGACGAATTCACTGGGGGGGGGGGGGGGGGGGGGGGGGGAGGGGGGGCGAAATCGCTGTGACACCGGAACAGTCTTCCTACACATTTAAGAAACATTTTCTCTGTCAATTTATTTTAGCAATCCTTAAAGACCTATCTTTTTAGACAGGCTTTTAGGTAATTTTTAAGTTGGCTTTTAAGTATTTTAGTGGTCACTTTGACTATTGTAGTTTAGATTTCTTATATCTCATTTTATCCTTCGTTATCATCATAGCTAATTATTTATTGTAAGGCGCATTGGAACACATTTGTTGGAATTTGCGCGGTAGAACTTTATATTATTATTAACCTTGACGATGACATTACCAGCTAGGGGAGTCCGGGAGCATGCTCCCCAGAAAATTCTAGAAGCCTCAGAAATGCTATTTCTAGCATTTTAACGGCATAACAGTGCCAACATTGTTATGCGCGAAAAACGTTTTTGGACTATCTGTATGCATAATGTTTCCCTGCAGCAATTTTGACTTGCGCGATTTTTTTGGGGTTTTGGCCCACCCACACGACTTTTCTAATGGTCCGCCCATAAATACGCGTACATAGTTAAAATTAGAAACAGGCGTGATTGCCTCTGTTTTATTTTAGTTTCGGCCGGGAACTGGGGAGACGCGGGCGCTGGGATCATCGAAAGCGCATGACGTTTTAACGCGGTGTGGTCTAAATAGACCTGGATGTCAGTGTTGGTAGGTACGCTCGTTACCATGCCTTGCTCGTTCATTGTGGTAATTAACGCTCAACCTTTAGAGAAAATGTGTAGTTTCTGACTGCATTAGCCCCTGGGGGAGGAGAGGGGCATTAGGCATGCACCGTTCCCCGAATCCTGCGATTACCTTTGTGAGCTTCCCAGTAAAAGGATCCACTTCCTGATTGCGACGGGTATCACCTTACTTGAGTCTTGGCAAAGAATCCTGACTGGCAATGCCTTCAACGTAGATCAGAAAATGAAAAAAAGCCCAAATCGCTAAAGAACGACAAAGGACAACAGATAGAGTAAATATGTTTATTTCATTTTATTTTGACCTAACAATAATGGTACAATTTGTATTTTTTTCCCGTTTATAGTAGTTCCCATGTAAAGCCTATATACTGCATGACAAATAAACACACCAACAACTCGACATTAGAGCTTGGGTTGCCTGTAGTTACATTGAATATTCATGAAACGCAAAATATTCACGACACTGGCAAAACGTTTAGGGGAACTGGCTTGCCCTCCCCTCCATGACGGTAATAGTCCATGTTTTATAATAGTCAGAAATAGGGTTATAAACTTTGCTTTTAGTCTGGAATAGGGTATGATTTTCATATGGAAGACCGCAAATGTTCATTGATTTCTCGTTATTTTGACATGAGCAAACCACAGCGAAAATGTCCGATGGATTAGATGCTATTAAAGGCGGCATTGCAAATAAAGGTACACATTTTCGGAGTTAGGTCTCACGAAGGGTACGAAAATAATATATTTTTGGTCTGAAATAGCTGGAGTAAGATGCAGTAAAAGTGTTGAGCTGCATCACCGGAGTGAATCCTTCATGTAACACACGCGGACGACAGGTCTGCAAAACGCTTGTGAATGCGTGAATCACGATCGCGCACATCAGTTTAGTTGAATCTTCACTCGAAATTTGGACTTAAAAGCCGTTTTACAGAAAATTACGAGCTTCGATTTCTTATCAGAAGTTCTTATCATAAAGCAGTCCCATATTTAATTGGCTTGATGACTAAACTAATAAAGCTGTTAACTCTTGCGATTTTCCCTCAACGCCTGGTCATTTTTGCGATGTGTCGAGTTTTTCATACGGAAACCATTTAGAGCTGCTCCCGCGATTTCTACCGCTGACTGGACATGCGCAGCATTTTGCAGACCTGTCCACGCTCCACGCAGACTTGATAGCATTTTCGTTCCCAGTGCCTTCTCAACTTAACTGAAAAATCGGAGGAGGCACTGGGAACGAGAATGACTTGATTGTGACTACTGACCATAGGAGACACACTATTTAATTAACGCCGCATTTCTGTCGTGGAATGCGCAGTGTATTATGTCAGTGCCGAATGCAACATGCATGTACGAGACATGAGTAGGTGTTCTGATATATCCACCGCTCCAACCACTCCCTTCGATTCAGGCCAGTATACTATTAATATCCAACCAGATAACTATTACAACTACCCAAGAATGAAGCATGATGGGGGTCTGCGGTTTATTTCTTAAGATTTATTTTTGTTTTATTTTTATCTTCAACAATACACTGCCGTGTTCCACGCAATAATTGTGTTCAACACTTTTCGAAAATGAGATACCGTACGCATATATATCCGAATAATCGCCCCCTTTTGGGGCTAACTGACAATAACAATCGCTCCGCGGCTTGAATATATCTTCCCCTCCTCTAGTAATCGAGCCGAGGCGCTAAAGGGCATGCATATAAACCACTAAATTGGTCCTTTCGTTTTTTTACATGTGTTCATGTGTTTGATAACCCCAAAACAAAGATTTGGTGTCGAAATGAGCACAGAATAGACCCCAAAAATAGATCCGATCCCAAAAAACATGTCATCTTGGATATGTGACGTCACAAGTGGAACATGATAGGCAACTAGTTCCTGTAAAAACTAGTTTTGGTCTGCGTCGGCGGGGAAGATAAACAATGGTATGTAATCAACTAAAGTCGATCGAGGTATGCTAACCGCCGTGGAAAGTGGAACACACAGACCCGGAAGTTCCTAAATGTAGCACCTCACTTCAATGCACTACACCATAGCCATAGGCAAACCATAATAATGAAGTGAAAACTGAAGTGAAAAGTACGGTAAGACAGAATTTGGTCTCGTGCCCAGGACTTACAGTAACTGCGCTGGTCGAACCTTAACTCGAGCCTCATCCGCGAAGCTGTAATGTACTTGAAAAAAATCGCTTCTTGTGATATTTCGATACGAAGGTAGTTTGGTCATTGGGTTATCTTTGTGTGGTGTTGAAATTGTGTTTGAGTTTTATTTAGTTTTCGATATTGATAAATTCCTCTTCTGTTTTGTCACAAGAATGATCCGGAGCTATCGATATATACATGGGTATATATGAATGATCATTGAGCAGTCTTAAAAGTAGGGGGAGGGGAGGGAGGGTAAGAAATGACAAATTCAACTGAATTCAGAGTACGTAAAACATGTTATATATTTGTTTCCACTTCACAAACAACATTTTATTATTGTGGTTTGCCTATGACTACACTGTACATTGTAAGTCACTGGTTAATTCCCTTTGCACGAAGAATCGGTTATTGACGATATTTTGTGGCCATATCATGGTCAAAACTGGAACCGAGATTTTACCGGAAGTGAGCAGTCTTACCCAAAAAATCACGGATTTTTACTGTTTATCATTTGAATTCGATAAAATAACCCTCAAATTCGTTTGATGAGTGATTCTGCATTTAATTCCAATCGCTGCATGGTATTAGAGTGGTTTCACATGTATTAGAATTGTTCCTCGATTCCTTCTGACGAACACAGTTTAGCTTTAATTTCTTTTCGGTACCAACAATTGAAATGAATTGCCCGCTCGAATAATCGCCTCCTTTTGGAACTATTAAATAATAAAAATAATCACCCGGGGCGATTATTCAATGAAATACAGTATGTACGAAATTAAACTCAGGCCGCATGCGTTTGCACGCAGAAGGGCGGTATGTTTTCAACAGAACTTCCGCTTCTTCAGCCTGATTACTGAGGAACTGGTGAAATACATAATACATTGCCCCTTTAGCCTTGAGCGATAAATATTGTTTAATATTTGAATTTTTTGTTTGCCGGTTTCATTCAACACATTAATCAAGGACATAGAGAGTAATTTACTATCCTAAATGGTTTCCAATCATAATATACACTAGCTTTTTTATCTGTTATGAGCAGTTAAGTTACTTCTGGCACTTACCACAAACATCCTCCACAAATATCTACGGCCCGAATGGTACGTGTGATATAAAATACGTAACATACCGAGCATTAGCAATATTAATGTCTATATAGTTATTGTGGTGAAAGTCTGAATCTTGAAAATTTGATAAAAGCGAAGCGACCTTACTTAACGTCGGTAACTCGTAACAGGCTGAAAGACTGATAAACTTGAGGCCGACGGGAGACCTGTGATCCGAGAAGACGTGAAGGTCTAACCATTTGCAGTTCGTGAACGAGATTGTTTCACAAAGGCAGCACCTTGTACTCAGTTATTTTAAGACCCCGAGTGTTGGTCCGGCCGGGTTTTGAACCCGCGATCTCCGCGATTGATGTGATCAGAGCTATATAGTTTAACTCCGTTTTTCGAGATAGAATACAATATACAGCGACAATCCTGAAATCCTATACCAAATTATATTACTCCCCTTACCTCAGACATATTAAATACGGGTAGCCGAGTCTGATGAAGCCAAATATAAACGCGCTTGGGGCTTAAAAAAATTTTTGACCTCAAAAGTATTTGGAATGAAGCCGAACGAGTAATTAAGGTGTAAAAATAACTTCTCTAGGATATTTTGGTCTTTCTAGTTGATTGAAAGAAGATCGACAAATACTCGACGGCAATGTACACTGAGTGTAGTTTACTCGGCTTCCGTCTCATTTCCTGATGGCAAAAAATAACAGGAACAAAAGGTTCATTTATTTGAGAGGTTAGGCTTTCGGCTGCTCCTTCGATTTCTGAATCGATCGCTGAAACAGAAACATGTAAGTTTAGAACGAAAATGTGATTATGCGTTCTTTATCAATAACTTTCTCACCACTCCAAGTACAAATGCGCGGACGGCAGGGTGGGGCAGTGCGGGGACGGCCAGGGTATGGACGGCAGAGGCGGATCCAGGAAATGCAGAAAGAGGGGGCTGTAAAAGTGCGGCGTAAGCCGAACCTCGCGCCGTACAGGGGGGAGCCGCAGCCCCCTCGGCTCCCCCCCTCGACGGGGGATATTGGAGGGGGAATATTGTTTTGTTGAAGCCTGAAGGGAGTAAAGCAAAGTACCGTGCGAGCACTGGCACACCGATGTATACATTATCCTATCCTCGGACACTTAAACATCAGGTAGTCCGGCTGGCCAAGCCAAATGCACGCGTACGTATGCGCACTTGGGCCTATTAACCTCAAAGATGTTTGGAACGAATAGTTAGTTTGAATCGCAGCCGAACGAGTTAAATATAACTTCCCAGTCATTTTGGTTTTTCGCGGCCGACAAATCATTCAGTGAGGGCATAATTGCAGTACTCGGCTTCCATCTAATTTCCTGCATGATGCAACATGCCATATCGTGCATTTGCTGAACGACCGCTAAAGTCTTCAGTAAACGTTAAATCATTGCATAATAATTATTTAATCACTCGTCCCTTAAATATTGGCGCGGTAGTTCCTTTCATTATCGACACGCCGGTTTTCATACACAGCAGGGTATTCCTTCGAGATTGATCTACTGAATGAGCCCTGATTTGTATACTTAACACGGTTTGAGTTTTAGGCCCGATTCAAACGTTTTCGTATTCGAAAATAACCGCTGAATGCGACGACTACAGACGCATCTATACAGGGTTAGCCAGCGAGAAGTTTCAAAACGCGAAAATGTATTTTCCGCTGGTATGACAAGTAATGAGTTCGTATTGTGTTGGTTCACAAGATCTGATACGCAAATTAAGGGCGTTATTGTTACCAAATGGTATGAGCAAGAATGCGTAGACGCATTCTTCTCTCACGCTCGCGGTTCCTAGCAGTGTGTAACAGTGTACAGAGCCCTCCCACCACCCTACAATGGCACCCAACGAAGTTTTCGGTTAAAAAGCTGTTCCGGAGAGTAAGTTAGCCTAAAACTTTCGGATTTGAAAAAATTGTCCATAGAAAATTGTTTCCTGAAATACTGGCTAGAAAATTTGTTTTCAATCCCTAGAAAATTATAGAAGAAAAGGGAGACTAAAAGGTTTCCCCTAAAATATTCGTACGTCCCAATTCGTCTGATCAGTAGAGTCAGAACAGGAAAAAAGAATCCCTAAAAAATTCGTACCTCCACAAAACTTTGCAACATGAAGTTACTTGGGCTAGAAAATTCTTGTTTCTGTTCTAGACTACTAACAAATTCGTAGGCCGGGAATATTTTGCCATAGTATTTTCGGTTGACGCGATTTCCACCTAGAAAATCAGAACAGCTATTAGCTTTCTAGAATACGTCAAAAGACATAGTAGGCGCCTTAAAATGGCTAGATAAGCTGCAATCTCGTACCCAGACCCCATTTGTTTCTACAAATGGGATCTGGGTACGAGATTGGATAAGCTGCAGACAACTAGCTTCAAATGAATTTCAAAAAGTACTTGTTGGGTGCCCTTGACCCTATACAGTGTCATATTTCTTTTAAAGTATTCGTCAGTACTGTAGCATGCAATTTCCGCTAATTAGCAGCGAGTGTATATTGTACTAGTTCACAAGATCTGATAGCCCTTTCGCGGCGTACTATAGGCAATGATCCAGTCATACGCAGTTGCTACATTGTTATGCAGATAACGCCATTCTCACTCGCGTGGATGACATATAGTGTAGTTTTATACTCTTTACAGAACTCCGCTACCCTCCCCATACATCGTTATAAGTAGTTGTGTACTGCAGATTGTTCTCTTACTTTTCAACCGGGACACTTTACAAAGAAAAGGACATTCAGCACCAATCGGTGAAGTTCTAGCACAGGTATAGAAGAATAGGTCGGTTGAAAAACTTGAATTTTGAAACAGGAAGCCGTAAATAATTTAAGGTGGCTCGCCTGGATTTTCCAGGGACGCACCATACCCACTTTGAACGGCTGATACTCCACTGTCAGAGCTCGGTCGGGCTAGCCACTTCACCCATTTACTAGAAATATAATAAACTTTCCAAAAATGTAGGTTTGTGTCACATCGGTGTTACCATAGCAACACAGCGTTGACGTCATGTATTTTACATATCATCAATTTTCTCGAAATCTAGACCTAAACTTTTAAAACTACCTAGTGTCCCTTGTAGACTAAGTGTAGGCCTTCAAGACTGCAAAGTTTAAAAAAATTGTATGAGAGCGTTTTCGAAAAAAAATTGGGTTGAATATTTTCGTTAAAAAAATAAACAATTCGCCAAACTTCCTGTTTAGTCGTCGAGAACTGTGTTTTCCGGACCGATTCAAGCGATGTTTTTAGCATATTTCAATACCTGTGGAATAGGACTACATCCCATAAAAAAATCATTCCATTTGCTCTATTCGATTTCGGTTTATGGAATCATAAGTAATATCATAAATATGCTCATTTTACTCAAAATAGTAACGTATTTGCTAAGGGAGCTGTAATTCGAAAACTAGTCGATAAATATTTGTTTAAATCTTTTCACCTGAAATTCAACATACACTACCCTGTCCCTGTAAATTTCAAGAGCATTGAATCATTTTAAGGGCGCAGAATAAAAACAAAAACATAGGGAACTTTTACATTCTTCCACGTAAGCTTTGTTGCTGTATCATTTTGTTTATAGCTTGTGTCTTTCCGAATTTTCTCTTTTATCTAGATTCTACATACTTGTGTGCTATTGAACTAACAAGTTTACCATGCACGCTTGCTACGCTTCGCTACTGCTGGAACGCTCGTGCAAATTCTGTTCTTAAAGACCCTGTGTCTGAGCCCATGGTGCTTTGCGCCAATGTTATGATTAGTGTGTTTATCAACGGCCGCATAAATTACAGGCCAGCTTTTAGGCGAACTAAAATGCTCTCGATTGTTTATAAGTTTAATAAAAGAAGTACACATATACTTTTGGATAACGGATGCTTCGAATATGATTTTAACAGTAACCTTGTTCTGTCTTTAGATTCTAATTTGATTTACGAGTGCGACTTTTCACAACTCTACAAGCAAACACATACTTTTGTTACCTTGTTTTTATGTCTCCAGTATTGCTTAGCTGTATTTGAAGATCTCTACTTTCCTTGCGAATGATATATTTTGAGTGCAAAATGAAATGTCGTACTCGCACTCGAGTCAAACTCACAGCGAAGTAACAGCTGAACTCGGCAGATTGGACTTTGACCCGCGATCGTATAGTTTTGGTAGCAATACTTTCTGTACGTACTGGAGGATGAAAAAAAAAGGTTAAGGACATTGCTTTCTCTGCTAATAAAAATGCAAAACATATACAGATACAGATAAGTCGTAACACCTCAGTGGAGCTTAGCCGTGCGAAATTATAATTACGAATGTTCTTGATGCCAGAAGTGGTTGCTTTGTATTTCCAACGAAGCCCGCCTGTCCCTTAGTGCAGCAAATCCCCGGGAAACTCACGTAGTAGTCCTTTTGAACCACAAGTGTTCTCTTGTAGACCTAGAGAAAGTAAAATGTGGACTGCTGAAGGATTATTTGTCGAGTCACTTCGCCTCGCTGTCTCGGGCCTTTCTCCGGCATTCCTCAATTCGCCACTCTAGACCGGGATTCGAAGAAATATTCGAACTAAAGTTTCATTTTAAAAAGTATATATACAAAAGTTAAGATAAAAGAAAGTTAGTTAAGCATATATACCTATCTATAATTGCACGATGGCCCAAACTAGGGATGGATTTCGAAAGATTCGGGAGTCACATAACAACAACAACGATCTTTCTGATTTCGTAGCCTACGAAAATGACTTGCGCGCGCAAAGCACCATGGGCTCGGACACAGGGTCTTTAACAATGGCATGCAATTATCATAGTCATGCTGTCAGTTGTAACGCTGTTACAATATAACTTATAATATTTACTTACCAAACGTTTTATAATATCACTAATACAAAATCTCGTTATTAATTAATATTTAGAAAATGTGTTTTCGGGTATTCTTCTGTCTAAAGTTGTGGTCTAGACGTCACGGGCACTTTTTCCCGATCTGGTTACTAAAAATACACTTAATCAACATTATCATACCGCACTGCCTGGCTTCATGGTTTAACTAATTTGCATGTCATTGTACTAAGAACAGAATTTGCACGAGCGTTCCGGCAGTAGCGAAGCGTAGCAAGCGTGCATGATAAAGTTGTTAGTTCAAAAGCACACAAGTATGTAGAATCTAGACAAAAGAGAGATTTCGGAAAGACACAAGCTATAAACAAAATGATACAGCAATAAAGCTTGCGTGGATGAATGTAAAAGTTGCCTATGTTTTTGTTTTTATTCTGCGCCTTTTAAATGATTCAATGCTCTTGAAATTTACAGGGACAGGGTAGTACATGTTGAATTTCAGGTGAAAAGATTTAAAAAAAAATTATCGACTAGTTTTTGAATTACAGCTTCCTTAGCAAATACGTTACTATTTTGAGTAAAATTAGCATATTTATGACATTACGTATGATTCCATAAACCGAAATCGAATAAAGCAAATGGAATGAAATTTTCATGGGAAGTAGTCCAATGCCACAGATATGAAATATGCTAAAACATCGCTTGAATCGGTCCGGAAAACACAGTTCTCGACGACTAAACAGGAAGTTTGGCGAATTGTTTATTTTTTAAACGAAAATATTCAACCCAATTTCTTTCGAAAACGCTCTCATACAATTTTTTTAAACTTTGCAGTCTTGAAGGCCTTCATTTAGTCTACAAGTTTTAAAAGTTTAGGTCTAGATTTCGAGAAAATTGACTCCCTTATGTGAGGGGTACATGGATGCTCGTCGTACCTTTTAGGGGTCAAAATCAGGTGTTTAGTACCACTTAGGGTATCCACGATCAAACACAGACATTTCTATGTAAAGCGGTACCTTTTTGGGGTCGGGTGTCACTGAATGCTAGAGAATGACAGCGCTTTTGAAAACAACAAGGAATAATGTGCTTGATGATACAACATCAAGTAATACCAATAAAAGGCATCGAAAGTTTAAAATGTTGGCATGTTTTTACCCCCCCCCCCCCCCCCCGGACTAAGGGATAGTTGCTTACTATATGCAGACGATTTAGTAATTATCTCAAAGTCTCAGTTGGGATTACAAAACAAATTAAAATACCTACTGGATTACGGCAAAGCCAACAGTCTCTACTTACTCCGCAAGAATATAGGAATCTCATTTAGAAGAGACCTGCCACTTACCTTACACCTATTCGATACCCTAATAAAACCCATTCTCACATATGGCTCTAAAATTTGGGGTCTTGATACTGTCAAATATAATGAATCACGTGACCCAATAGAACAAGTTTACACAAAGTTCTTTAAACAAATCCTAGGCGTAAGCAAAAGAGCAGCGAACAAAGCTTGCCGTGCAGAATTAGGCCGTTTCCCCATCATTATCGAAGTAAAATCTAAGGCATTATCATTCTGGGCCCGCCTTCTAACATTAGACGAAAATAGAATCGCAAAGCAAGCCTACTTAGATACAAATTTGAAGAACCGGGCACAAATTTGAAGAACTGGGCAATGCAAATTAAAGCTATATTATTTCAGAATGGCTTGCAATGCAAATATGTATTTAACCTTGACCGAGGATGTCAACCAGTTTCTATAGTTTCGAGGATATGTGTAACGACACAGTTACACATTAATATGCAACGTATGTCGGTGACGCAAGGCAGGAAAAGAAGTCTGTATTATATTCGGTTCCGGAATCTTATTGCGGTATGGTACAGTTACTTTAAGTTATCAATGGAAGGCAATAAACAGCATCGGCTGCATATACGGAGAGGCAATTGTTAGGTGGTTAACTGCACTGGCTGTAATGAAGAAATGATGCAACGTATGTCATTACGCATATCAGGAATAGAAGTCTGTTATAATACGTTCTGAAGTCTCACCGGAATATTATTGCGGTATGGTACGGTTAGTTATACTGCATTATCAAGGGCAGGTAATAAACAGCACTGGTTGTATATACTTAACCGAGAGTACGTGTTACAATCGAGGCAATTAGAAGGCGTTAACGGCACTGGCTGTAGTGAAAGCAACGATGCAACGTATGTCCTTGCGCATATCAGGAATAGAAGTCTGTTATAATACGTTCTGAAGTTTCACGGGAATATTATTGCGGTATAGTGCGGCTAGTTTTAATTATCAAGGAAAGGTAACAAACATCACTCGCTGTATATACTTAATCGAGAAAACCAAGTGACTATAATTGTAAGGTGACAAACTACACCGGCTATAATGCAAAGAAGAGAATAAAAAGTGAAGTCGACCTCGTATAGAAATGAAGAGATACGGAGGTAGAATGCGACACTGGTCGGTAGCATACCTTGTATAGATTGTTTCCTTATGATAAAATGCAAGTATTCCCCAATATTATTATGAAGGGACTCAGTTTTAAAATTCTTAAGTAGCATTGTTAGTATTACTTTTATCATAAGTGCTAGATTTATCATTATACTTAAATATTGTTTCTAAATTAACTATTAGTTATTATTAGCTCAATTAGTATTGTAATGGTAGAACTTATATTATAAACACGGCCGGTACGTCTGAAAAGCAGCCCAGCTGAGCCGTTTACCAAGTATAAATAGGTAATTGAACTGAATTGAAACGAAAAGAGATTTAGAGTCCAGTAGCATAACTTTTAAAGAACTGGAGGTAGCATGCGCGGCACTGGTCGGCAGCATACTTTAAAGAAACTGGAAGGCTAAAATAGCGAGCGCCACTGGCTGTAAATACCTAGAAACTAAAAACTAGCATAATTGTACGGAGGAAGTAAATGGCACTGGTTACAATACAAGATTTATCAGCACTTACGGCAGTAGTGCTGTAATTCTTTTAACTCGACATCCATTAAATTGTTGTGGTTTTTGGATCTCTAGATTCTATACAAACCACTTCCTGATAAATTCACTCGCATCGGAAAAATTCATCTCTGTTTTACGTATTTAATGGACTTACCGCTGTACATTATTCAGTGCCAGTTATTTTACCATCTACATCTACATGTTATTTAGTCGGTAATAAACCGTATGGTTATCACACCAACTGTACAATATATAAAAATAATAAAATAAGTGATAAAATAATAAATAAATGATAAAAACAACTGAGAAAACAAGTCGAGTGAACGCAATAAAAGCACGAAACAGCACCAACTAAACAGTACCAAATAGCACGTATTAAGCAAGGATTCTGCACTATTCAGCCAGTTAGCCGTCCCACGCCTTCACCGCTTGTACTCTATAATATATCTAGTAATGATTAATTAATTAAGTAATTAAGAAGCTCGGACTTAAAAGTAATTAATGAGTTGATCTCAACAATATCAGCAGGTAAGTTATTCCAAAGTCTAATAGTCCTTGGGAAAAAAAAAGAATAAAAATAAGTATCCTTAGTCGCTTTATCTTGTCTATATCTGCAATTATGGCTTCTCCGAGTTCTGAGTTCAGTATGTGGGCGGAGATAAGTGTTTACATCAATGTCAATTAGCCCACGACTCAACTTGTACAGGAGGGTTAACCGAGTCATTGTTCTCCTTAACTCCAGGCTTGGCCAACCTAAATCGTTGAGCATATCAGTGACACTAGCTGTAGGATGGTAATTTTGGGTACAGAAACGCAGAAACCAAGTTATATTATACCTTATAGTAATTCACTCCTAATATTTCTATTGAATTGTCCATAAAATATAAGTTTAGTGGTTTTGAACCCCCAAGAATCTTTGCTGCAGCATGGGTTGGAGTACACGTTCCATATTTCCCCCCCATGGGGTTTTTTACGTGAGTTTCGTGTCCGGCTCAGCAATAAGGTACAGCGTTGTTTGCTACACCGTTTTGATATATGTTTGTCATATTCTAGTAACCAGTATTTTTAACAGATAAAATAATATGAACTAAATCCAAGATGGATATATACTGGGGAGAATTAATATATGATATTTTAATATATAATTTTCGATGAAATACCAGTGTATATTTCTTTCTAACAAGTGATATCTTCACACGTGAAGATATAAATGATATCTTCACACGTGAAGATATCACTTTTGAAAATATGACTCGATTTCAAAGATTTCTAGCCTTTTTAGTAAGATATTGAAACTGGTATTTCATCAATAATTATATATTAAACAGAACATTACTTGGCCGCTTGGAGATACGGATTTTATCTTCTCGTGTTGATGAGTATCTTACTCGTTCGCTGCGCTCACTCGTAAGATATTTCATCAACACTCGAAGATACAATCCGTATCTCCGCGCGGCCATGTAATATCCTCTATATAATACATTCCAGCATGTAAGATATCAGTATACTAGGCGCCAGTAGCAATTACTGTTTTATGCAGACTTTACATAATTACACCAAGGCAGCATTTATAGACCAATCATAGTGTAGTCAAGGGGCACTTCAGTCTTACTTACAACGTCAGAACTATCATTACAAACACAAGGAGAAATAAACTGCAATGAAACCGTGAATCGAACCATCATAACCTGTTGTATTTAACAAATAAAGAAGCCTTAGCCATGTTTTATACTATCATAAAACACGATGGGCATTTGAGAACATGAGAGAAATGTTAAAGCACAAGCCGAAGGCGCGTGCTTTCAACATTTCTATAGAGTGTTCTCAAATGACCAGAGTGTTTTATGATAGTATAAAACATGGATTTAAGGCTTCTTTATCTGTTTTATAATATAGATTTACGCGCGCGATGAAAGGAAACCGCCAGCTGAAAACTATATAACACGGCTAACCATGTTATATACTCTGATAAAACATGGCTTCTTAGCCAATCAGAGCGCGCGTACTATCGTATCCATATTATAAATCTTATTGGTATTACGAGGAATTTAAGGGGAAAATATTTTACATTCGTTTAAACGCAGTGAATTAGAATGAAACTACAACAATACACAGTTGTGAATAGCCCACCTTCTTGCTGGTATTTATTAAGTTTAACTTATAACGAGGCTAACCATGTATAAATGCGTCTGTAATCATCGCATTCAGGGGTAATTTTCGAATACGAAACTGGACTATTGAAACAAAAGATAATTAGGCGGCTACTTTTGATCTATTTAGGCTCAAGAGAAGCTCGCTGTTTGAATCGGGCCTTAGAGATTCATTGGCTGTTCAATCTCTCACCCGTGCTAACCATAACGTCCATACTTTTGTGCGGGAATAATTATAAAAAAATAGACCAGTTCGAATTTCGCGGCTTCACAGGACAAGTATGAAATATGGACGCTCCTGGTAATGGGCGCTCCAGGGGAGTATCCAGGGGAGTATCCAGGGGAGTATCCAGGGAGTATCCAGGGGAGTATCCAGGGGAGTATCCAGGGGAGTATCCAGGGGAGTATCCAGGGGAGTATCCAGGGGCAATACCAGTAGTAGAGAATATCCAATCTCATTACGCTATCAGCCTCTTAATCAAAGAGTAGAAAAGTAGACTCACTATCCGTCTTATGTATACTAGTTATCATAGTGTTAATTTTTAGGTAATTTAGTCTATTTTTAGGATTGACTTTAGATTATATATTCTTGTAAGTATATACAATTAATTTTAATTTGTAAATGGAGAACAATTCAGCTGGTTTGTCCGCTGCAACCCTTAATTTTGATAATTTTGAATAAACTATTATCATTACCCAAATAACTATTGATTAATTAAAATGATAATAGTGTCATACTAGAGACCTCCACTTAGAGCGACTTTACTTAAGCCCGGTTTCCATATAATCGTAACAATCGCATAATTCTTTTGTTCGGTGTGAATCAAATCGCAAATTTATACGCAGAACAAAATAATCCAGCGGTTGCTGCAATCATATGGAAACCCACACAACGTTCAAACGTCTGCGCATGTGTCAAATGTCTTGCAACAACAACATATTCCAAAACAAATTCAAAGCGAGCCGGCGGCCGTCACTGTTCACACACCCGTTTTCAAACCTTGAGAACATTTTTTGGTAAATTACGATTTTTTTTTGGGAAAACTCACAGTTTGAAGTTTGTTCAATTTCCCGTCGACTGTGAAAATAAAAAGCTTAACTTTCACGTATTATTCTTAACTTTTTGGGGTAGAAGTTCACTGTAATATGTTTTAAGGTAAATTTTGCGCGGAAAATTCGCGCAGCCGCCCACCAGACTGACCGTAATACGCACGCACAGACGTTTAATCACTGTGTGATGTAAACCAGGCTTTAACCCGTGAAATAGATATTAGAATACACTATTATATAGAACCTAATTCCATTGTTTTCTTTCGTTCCGTTCTATTTGACTATTATTACTACTTAACAATTAGACCCGCAGCCCGAATGGGCTACGAGTCAATAGCCCAGGAGGCGTAGCCGAATTAGTATACTGTGACTCGGTCGTAATGCACCTATCAATGTTAAGCCGCAGGGGGGGGGGGGAGGCCGGGCATAGGCGGGGAATTTGAACTGAGATGGCATTTTCTGTTCAAATGCACGTCCCCAGGGAAATTGTCATTGGTCAAAAGAGTATCAATTGCCCCGCCTCCAACAACAGACATTTGTCAAATGAATGAACCAGAAAAAATACAAAAATATAATGTTTATTGAACAACAATCGTCAATTTCACGTTAACATACTGTGTGAGTTCGAACTATTAAATTCATTTCATATGTACTCTGTGTGATTTGAATGAAATAGGCGATGAACTGCACTACTTTTCTAGTTATGTAAATGTTGACCTTTCAAAACCGCATCAATTATTTAAGTAAGTTTATTAAAAATGAAATAGGGTCAAATGTCAGATATTTATAGGTCTAAAAAGATTTAAGTCTTGCTTCGTTGGGACACTTTCAAAAAGAAAACTACAGATTGCTTACCTTCAAATTATCCAGCTTGTTCGCAGCCATTTTGAAGCGTGACGAACCTACTTCCCAGCTGTCTCTGCGCCCTTAATCCAAGATGGCGTCTTGGTTGGGGCCCAGGCCTCTAACTGTCAAAAGTCAAAAGACCCGACCCTGGGCTTCAATAGACGATCAAAATTTCCCACCACGGACATACTTCCTTGTCAAATCCCCTGCCTATGCCCGGCCTCCCCCCCCCCCCCCCTGCGGCTTAACATTGATAGGTGCATAAAAAGAACCTGGTTGCTTTTCGCAAACTTGAACAGGTTGTAGACAATCAAGAATTCAAGCTAACACAAAAATCACTCTACAATGTTTAGTATGGGACTACATAATTTTTTTTATTTCTAAAGAAGCATACATTTAAATATGTATTTAGCTATTAGTTTCTGAATTAATCGGTAGCTAAATCGCCGTGGGGTTAGCTCAGTAGAAAGAGAAAGAGATCATAAGACGTCATTCTACTAGTTTTGGTTGTGGTCTGGTTCTCTATCCCGGCGAAAAGGTCGGGATAGAATTTCCCCACTCGAACCTTCCCCCACCCTACCCCTGAAACTAAAATACCGCGATAGAACCCTGGCACGGGATCAGATGAGATACATTTTCCTCGATAAATCCTTCAACCCTTGAATCCATCCTTTTCTTTTCTCAATGCGCCCATGACGTCGATCGGATCTGTCTTCCCCGTGTGCTGCTTAACAGTTGCTTCGCTGAAAAGAGAATTAATTTAACATCATAATAAGGTGCTGCTTCTAGGCTGATCAACTTTGCATAAATAAGAAAAGGACAATATGAATTTCCGTTCAAAATCCGATAAAAAGAAGTTAGCTGTGAAGAAAAAAAAAGATTATATGATTATATCCCAATGCGCTTCACAAGAGGTACGGACTGCTATTGTGGCGCAACGTGCTACCGCGCAGTTTACAATCGTGAGCGTTTGTTAGTACCTCGTCCCCAGACTTTTGATTTACGCGCGGCTAGATATTGTGACGTCAATGCTTCGGTTTTGCTCCACGCCAAGAACCCTGGCGCCAAAACCTCTTGAAAGCGAAATCAAGAGGTCTAGGGTAGATTTTGAGAGGTCTATGAAATATGCATGTGAAATCTTGTAAATTTTCAACCGTAGGTACTTTAAATAACCGACTCAAATATACATATATTTCCCTTTGCGAGAGTTAACCCCGAAGGTTTTGCCAGACACGGAGTCTGAGTCAAAACGGCCGCCATTTGGAAATGAAAATGACCCTATCCCATACCTTCTTTTACGTACCCCTAATATAAATTAGAAATGAAAAGAGAGAAGCTGCTTAACGTCCCTGCCCAAGGACGCGGCCCGGGGATTCGTGGCAGCTTTTCACCCCCCCCCCCCCCCCCAAATCTCCAACCTTTTAAAAGTTATGAATACCTATGTTGTCCTTCTTCTTATTGTTGCAATGTATTGGGTAGTTTAACCGGCTTGATTTGGATAGTTTGGACGTAGAGAATAGTGATGCAAAAATATTTTTTAATCGTGGTGCGTCCACGATTTCAGATTTGGAACTCAGATTTGAAATTCAGTGCTGGTCAAACTATCGAACCTATAGTTGGATAACACGGTCCAACTTGGTTGTACAAAAATATTGGGGTAGCGGCAAACGCTGTCAAACATTGACATACGACTGAACCAAAATAATTGGCGAGAATTGAAAAACAAAGAATGAAAAATATGGCGCTAACACGAAAGGGTCTAAGTACAAACATAAAAGAGCGAGTCCTGATTTGCTTACAGTGTAGGCATGTCTCTGTTCAACTTTGTTGGAAGACTGGCCAAACACTACAACATTCGTTGGTCGAACAGAAATGTTGGATGAAATGTATGGCCAAAGCAAACTTCATGAAACATTTTATCAAGCAAAACATGTTGGACAAACACGATCCAATATGGGATGACAAATCGTCGAACAATGTTGGGCGAGCAAAGATGGATCGTGCAACCAACATTGTTCGAGTGTTTACTTCCGGCTTAAACTGTTTATGAAACCAAATTTCGCATCTCTATTTTATTGCATAATAATAAAGTTCATTCTTTTCTGATTATCAAGAGTATATTTATTTTTCAGTTCTGCCTTCGGAAAGGTCTCTTTTTCGCCATTCAAATAGACTACTTTATGCTTAAACCTGTCCGGGGCCTGGAACCGAATCCTTCATTACAATGACGTCACCGTGAGGGACTCGCAAGTAACAATTCCTAAATATGATCATGTGGGACGACACGCATTTCTACAAAAATATAATAAAGCACAATACAATTCAATACAAAAAATGAAATACAGTAGAACGCAACACAATACTTAACAAATAAAAGATGGTTCTCCTTGTTCTATAAAAAAAATATTGCACGCTCGAGGTCTTGAAAAACTGCGGATGCATGAGCAGAACGCGGGTACATTTAGACAGCATTTCAAGACCTAGAAAGTACATTATTTTGTTATAGAACAAGGAGAACCATCTTTTATTTGTTGTATACTATAAACTTCAATCTAGACGAAGGAAAGTAAGCTATCTAATTTTAAGAACCCACATAAAAATCTAATTAACCAAATAAACTGCATGACTACAGCGAAAACACCAGTTTACAACATTTCTCGTCGCTGATTGGTTCAATTCTGACAGCTTGACATTGACGATCTGAAAGCTCGTTTCTTATTGGATGAAATAACCTGCTATAAAAATGGAAGTGAAAGACAGAAATTGCAATTTTACAGGCCGCAAACGGGCTGTAAAATTGTCAACTGATCAAAACTGTTGCAGGAACACAAGTGCTTTCTTTTTACAATGTATGGTCAGCACAGGAGAAGTTAATCTGCACATTGTGATAGTGTTGAAAATGCCTGATGGAAAAACATTCATAGAGAAAGCGTTTATAATATAGCGAATTCTGAGACTGAGTTACGTGAGTTGTACCCTGGGTGCCAGAGGTTTTGAAGTTTCACAATTAAGAGAGAGTAATTTTTCGTTCTAAATGTATATCGTTGAGATATTTTCTACAACAACTGCATCGTTGTCAGACACTGGCTATTTATTATGTGGTCTGAAAAAGGATATTTTCATTATCTCAAGGAACAGTGTTTAACTGCTGCTCTGATGGCAGTGAGTTGCGTAGCTTTTGAAGCTCAGTTCGACTAATTTATACGGCTTTCGAAATTCTGGGTTCTTTGCAAGTTTTATCGTCCGTTTTTCATTCTCGAACATTCAGGATCCTCTTAAACGAATTTCTACAGGAAACCAGAGAAACCCTATACTGTATTCTTTGCCATTCACTGTTCTGGCTTCAGCATAAAAGTACAGGATTATTAAAGTTATCGTCGAGTTCTTGGTGAGTCATTTCTTGTAGTTGTGTTATATTAAACTGTGAATGAGTAACACTGTATATTAGATCGTCAATGTCCATTGTATTTTGGCGTAGGATAAAGTTAAATACGGGAAGAAAACCAAGGCCACCAGCCACACAATATCTTTTACCTCCTCGCTTATTTTTAGCTTTCTCTGCAACTTTCTCGCTGGAGTTCGCCATGTTTGTAACGAGTCCTCACAGTGACGTCACGCAGCTCATTTGGCCGCGCGGCAAACCGGACAGTTTTTAGCATAAAGTAGTCAACTTGAATGGCGTAAAAGAGACCTTTCCGAAGGCGGAACTGAAAAATAAATATACTCTTGATAATCAGAAAATAATGAACTTTATTATTCTGCAATAAAATAAAGATGCAAAATTTGGTTTCGTAAACACTTTAACACACAGATGATAACAAGAATTAAAGTCGCTGTTGTGTGTCGAGAGTCTGTCTTCATCAGCCACGTGATACTGGATTATTGCTATAAAAGTGACTTACCGAACTCTCATGAACGGGTTGAACTTAAACTCTTCTCCGATCGTGGATGGAATTGTCGGCTGATTGGCTTTTCTCATATTCTATCAACAAGAAAAGTGGTTATGAGTATTTCTGGTAGCACGTTCTCGGAACGTTAAGCCTGGTTCACACTAGCGACGCAAGCATAAGCACAAGCAACGTACGCAGACGCAGTAAAGCCTGGTTCACACTAGCGACGTAGGCATAAGCACAAGCAACGTACGCAGACGCAGTAAAGCCTGGTTCACACTAGCGACGCACAAGCATAAGTGCAATTAAGTAACATACGCAGACGCAGTAAAGCCTGGTTCACACTAGCGACGCAGGCATAAGCGCAAGTAACACACACAGACGCAGTAAAGCCTGGTTCACACTAGCGACGTAGGCATAAGTACAAGCAACGTACGCAGACGCAGTAAAGCCTGGTTCACACTAGCGACGCAGGCATAAGCACAAGCAACATACGCAGACGCAGTAAAGCCTGGTTCACACTAGCGACGCAGGCATAAGCACAAGCAACGTACGCAGACGCAGTAAAGCCTGGTTCACACTAGCGACGTAGGCATAAGCACAAGCAACGTACGCAGACGCAGTAAAGCCTGGTTCACACTAGCGACGTAGGCATAAGCACAAGCAACGTACGCAGACGCAGTAAAGCCTGGTTCACACTAGCGACGCAGGCATAAGCACAAGCAACGTACGCAGACGCAGTAAAGCCTGGTTCACACTAGCGACGCAAGCATAAGCACAAGCAACGTACGCAGACGCAGTAAAGCCTGGTTCACACTAGCGACGTAGGCATAAGCACAAGCAACGTACGCAGACGCAGTAAAGCCTGGTTCACACTAGCGACGCAGGCATAAGCACAAGCAACGTACGCAGTCGCAGTAAAGTCTGGTTCACACTAGCGACGCACAAGCATAAGTGCAATTAAGTAACATACGCAGACGCAGTAAAGCCTGGTTCACACTAGCGACGCAGGCATAAGCACAAGCAACATACGCAGTCGCAGTAAAGTCTGGTTCACACTAGCGACGCACAAGCATAAGTGCAATTAAGTAACATACGCAGACGTAGTAAAGCCTGGTTCACACTAGCGACACCAACAAAAGCAACATACGCAGACGCAGTAAAGCCTTCTTCACACTAGCTTCTTCATAAGGTCAGGGAATATACCACAATCAAGAGATGTATTCATAATAAAACAAAGAGGTCTAAAAATAATTTCAGCAGACTGTTTTATATATTGAACCGGGCAGAACCCGCACAATACTTTTCTCTTCCTGCCAGGACTTCAGGTCTTCCAAACAATACACGAACTCTGCAATTTGTGATGCGATTTATAGACATACTGATTGCGGTTGTCGTTGAACACTGGACTTTGCCGACAGTGTGAACTTTTAATTAAAAATATGGCTGGACTCTGATTGGCTCTCTTTTTTTTACCACAAAAAAGGCGGCCAATCAGAAGGAAGGGCAATTCCACACGAGACATGATGAAAATGAAAATTTTCAAATCTATAATTTTTTAGCAAACTTTATTTTAGTTAAGAGCAGACATCTTGGTCTATCAGATACAAGTGAGATATTGTGAATGTTGGCCACACTCGCTCCGTGAGGGCCTTGTTTAAGCACATTCCCAAAATGTAATGTCCGCAACGAATTTTTGTGTAATGTCCGCAACGCATATTTAAAGCAAATAAAAACTACTACAGTGAGATATGTTGAACTTTATCATTATAGTTGGGAACTCTGGTTATTAGCAAGTTCATAAAGTCCATTTGTTTTCTTGGAACTCCTCACAACTCACAGGAATTAAGAATTTAAAAAGTTGACTCAAATAAGTGGTTGTTTTTTGCTGTAATGTCCGCAATAGGCATTTAGATATTAATTAAAAAAGAGTAATGATAGGAAACTATTATTATTTTTATTCAAAATAGAGAGGCCCACATAAGGTGTGCTATGTATAAATTTAAGCAGCACAGCTATTTTAAATTAAGTTTGGGAAGCATTTGTAATCTGATTTTTGGTCTCTGAATGTAATGTCCGCAACGTGGAATTGCCCAGAAGCGTATCACGCCCCATAATTCGTACTACCAGTAAAGTTCTACACCGCCTCTTTTGTCTTGGCGACTTTAAGAACGCGAGCGAAAGACGCGGGATTCTCGAGCATGAGCACCACCGTGTAATATCATCAATTTATGAAACATTGGATACGAGCGTGAGCCATTTTGGGCTTTCAATGTCGCCGGCGCGGCCATCTTGGATCTGATGCAGTTTATTGTTACGGAAAGCCGGGAAACGTCACAAGATCCAAGATGGCGGCGCCTCATTGTTATCGTGCACATCGTACACACAAAATGAAACATCAATATTCAGAAACTGAAATCTTTTAACATCCATGCTATTTAACTAAACTAAAACGTCAAATATTATTTTTATAACCCATCACATATTTTCTATATCGCGTGATTGGTGGATGCGTCACTGACCGGCGCCTGTGAGCATAGCACGTGCAAGGACTCCCGTAAAAGAAAATATTTGAACGATTGTAAGGGCAATTTAATCTACTTTGTGGCGTTAAAACATTAACTGATATTAATTGTGTCCTTGGGCATTATCTGTTTCTCGAAACTCTCGGTTTTCCTCGAGTTTCGCTTTCTGAAACTGCTCGCTTCTCAGAACAGATAATATCCTAGAACAAATTTCAGTGCGTATAACCCATCAAATATTTTCTCTCGCGCGTGATTGGTTGAATGCGTCACGTGACCCGATATTTTCTCTCCGCGAGCGGGAAATATCAGCGAATACACCCCCTGTGAGCGTATAAGCGCGAGTCAAAGAAAATATTTGAAGGATGATAACGACAATAACCTACATTGTGGCGTTGAGATATGCCCTGATATTATTTTGTCGTTGGACATTATCTGATCCTCGAAGCTCACAGTTTCCGTCGAGCTTTGCTCTCGGGAACTGTTGTCTTCTCCGCCCAGATAATGTCCGCGGACACTGAAATATCAGGGCATATTTCGACGCCACAAATACTAGGTTAAGGTTATTGTATTCATATTTCAACGCCACATAGTATGTTATTGCTTATAATAAAGTCAATAATTGTTTTGTGATTAAGAAGTCATCGATGTACTTCACCTAATAAAATTCACTAATCATTCATAACGGTGCTAACGAATATAACCGCAGCACTCAAGTCACATGCACATGTAAAACACACATGTAAACCATATATAAAATTGTACTTAGATCTATTAGTATTCTGTGTATTCTGTATCAAACGATACAGAATACTAACTAAGCTAACTAGAATCATGTATCAAATGATAGGATTTATAGGATAATAACTACAGTACATACCTCAGCCCATGTCATTCTCTGGTGAATATCCTGGTTGTCTGGTTCTACATGTCGCGCATATTTGAGGTTGTTAACGGTATACTCGTGACCACAGTACACATGCTGAATTCAAGTATTAAGACAAACATGACATTAAAACTGGATACGGGACATAACAGCTCTAACAGAACCTGTTTGAGCAGTGACACGAATTCTCAAAAGTTGTGTTTTCAGTTCGTCCCAAATTATTTTATGCAAGGTCTCTGTAGTAATTATCCGGAAACGGAAGACGTGTTCTACTAATTAAGACGTACTTTGATTGACATGTGGTAAGAGGGTGTGACTTAATGTAACGCGAGGTGAGATACGGAGTGTAAAGGGATGGGAACGTTGTGAAAGTTATGGAGACCGAATAAAGAATAGAAAACACTGGAAGACAGAATTATTCAGTCCTTATTGAATGGAATCAGCGCGAGCGGGAATTCGCTTGAGAAATAATATCGAATGAAACCAGCGTGAGCGTGAATTCAAAGTGGAATTTACGCGACACTCCCAAATAAATTGTGCATTTTCCGAAGACGTGTCCCAATTTTTGTCTTGTTTCCTGGTAGATTGTCTTCTGATTCTCAACATTTTCCTTAGATTCCCGGCAAAATTTTGCTATACTCCCGAAACAACGAGGCTTTGTTAGAGCTAGCGCCCCTGCCCCCGTGGTACAGCTCCCATTTCATTTACTTACAGCTACTTGAAAAAGGCTGTCGATAAAAAGCCATAAGCCAATGCAAGACCGAAAGGAAGTACATGTATGGGTATCGATCACTAAATATTTTAAACAGTTGTGCTTAGACCTCGAAATGGATGGTAGAGTTCCTCAGAATCAAACTTGAAGTAGCAGCTTGTGCTGTACGGTCAAGGCATAGCTGGTTTAGAGATTTACTGATAGCCATGCATTCCCTTTCAGTCTTGTTGCATAGACTTGAGGCTTTTATCCAACGTTTTTGAAATAGCTGTATATCAAACAAATATCTGAACTTATATTATATTATATTTTTAAACGTACAGCATTGTCTGCAGTGTCAATTTTAGCGGGACCTGAAATAACCATAGGGGCTGATCAAAGTGAGGACCCGGCTAATCCACAGATCGAATTGGAATTGAACATGCTGTTTTTTGTGGAGGGAGGAAAACAGGAGAACAATTGGCGTCGGAACAAGGTTGAGATACCCACAAACTCAACTCACATATGGCGCTGCAATCGGGAATTGTACCCGGGTCACAGAGGAGAGGTGAAGCGCTTACTACTTGTGCTACCCCAGCAGTCCCACAACTGCAACGATATCCCCATTCCCAACATCACCACATTGGTGTCAAAACTCAAGCAGTTACTTACAGTATCGGCAGGGAGGCTGCCTAGTATCTCAATCAGGGCCTTATACATTTCAGGGGGAGTTCCCTCGAAGAACCGACCACACCCTCCACTGAACAGTGTATCTCCTAAAGGCACATACAGTACATGAAAATGAATGACGAGAACTACAAAATTAATTTGGGCTAGTAATTCTCACTTAATAGTGGCCAATCCATATCCCCCTGAAGTTTGATATATGGTTGATATTCTTCTTTATAGCTAAGTTAAATACATGTAAGTTGGGGAAGACTTACCACCTTTTTATAAAATGTATGAGGATTACCGAACGGAATGATTTGAAGTGTGGTGAAATATTGCGAAGAACATGCATACTTGAATACAAAATAAACGTGAAGTTATCTTGCCTGGTGTGTTTTGTCATTCATGTGGCCTGAAATGCCAAATCTTACACATTTTCGAGGGTTTTACCTTTGCTGTATTTCGTATACAAATATGCATGTTTTTTGTGATGTTTTGCCACACTTCAAACCTTTTGGTAATTCTCATACATTTCCTATAAAATTAAATACAAACACGTTGAACAGCATGTGGGCTCCCTGTGCAAAATCCAGACCTGTATGCTGATGCAAAAGGAGAACTGAAGCCTAAAATCAACTTTAGCTCAATGAGTAGCTCTAAACATGAAAAGACTCGCACTAAGATTGATTTAACCGTGTTTTGCATAAAAGGAAAGAAAAACCGCAAATCTTCCTCCCAACCGCCGCTAAGTACAGACGGCTCAATTGCTGTAATCTGTGACGTACTACATGTATATAGGGAATAAATTAGTTTTGTCATGTTATTCTCGGCTTTGAATACATGTAGATGGACTAACGACTCACAATTGCACAATATTGTGCTTTCTTTGTACTGAAGGTGTGGTTGTTTTTCCTTGGTATGCAGGACGTAAGTGAAAAAAGCACTGAATTGAGCTGCCACACAAACTAGCTTTATCAGTGGAGAATTGGCTGTATTTCGATCTTCAATATGCATTTCCTCTTTTTAGACGTGCACCAAAAAGAAATAAAATAGCAGAACTTATTTCTCTTGAATACAAGTTTGTATATAGTCGCCGGATTGATTTAGGGTTCAGTTCTCCTTTATACCTTGCTGTAAAAGGGCAGCCTTTTCAAATTAATTAATTAAGATGCATTACATACATGTAATGGCGGCATCCTAATTGGCATAATTTAAAAGATACATCTGTAAAGGTAAACTACATGTACATGTAACTCCCGGCTACCATATGAAGGGCTGTGTGCAAAAAGGGTGTACGTACGTGAGTGCTACATGTAACCTTGTTTTCGTGACCATCCCAGTAGTTTAACACACTGCAGCAATATTGAATACCAAACTGTTTGAAATTACTAAGTTCTGAGACATGTTCTACAACATGTTTTGTTTTTAATAGCCAATTCGTAGTTCTTGAAAGGTAACCAAGCCTTAGCCTCACATGGAGGATGGAGTTGACCCTGCACTGATACAAACCCTCTTTCTATGAATATGGATAGATTGTGATTATCATGCTAACTAGATACAAGCCATGGAGGATGGAGTTGACCCTGCACTGATACAAACCCTCTTTCTATGAATATGGATAGATTGTGATTATCATGCTAACTGATACAAGCCATGGAGGATGGAGTTGACCCTGCACTGATACAAACCCTCTTTCTATGAATATGGATAGATTGTGATTATCATGCTAACTGATACAAGCCATGGAGGATGGAGTTGACCCTGCACTGATGCAAACCCTCTTTATATGAATATAGATAGATTGTGATTATCATGCTACTCTGGATCAGATTCTAAATTCTCCTCCAATTTCTTTGTTTTCTAAGGGAGAATTTAGAACATGATCAAGAGTCACTTACACCCTTTTCGCACACAGCCCTTCACATGAAAGATCATACTAAAACTAGTACATGTAACTAGATGTATGTTCAGTTTAAGAGCAAATATGTGGAGAATAAATTGTGGTATATTACCTGTGAAGACAGCACTTGGTTTGTCAGCATCACCTGTCACGTAATAACAGATGTGACCACTAGTATGACATGGGGTGAACAGACACTTCACGCGAAGACTACCAACCTGGGTAAACAGAAAGCTAACAGTTACATACACCATGGTATATGCACTTGTGATTTCTTGAGGTAATGTTTTCTTCAGTTGGTGAATTCATCCTGGCCGGGTTTCAATTTCACAAGAGTTTACAGTTACATGCAAATTAGTTCCCCAATTTTGGCATGAATTAGACAGTTAACATACATTGTATTAACCATGGACGATTTAAGAAAGTTTAATAGCCAGCTTGATTGCAGTCGTTCTGCTACAGTAGAACCGCATCATAACAAAGTGCCAAGTGTCCAGAAAAATAAGGAAAAACATAAATTGTAATAAATAATAATTATAAATTTATTCAAAGGGAGCGCAAACAGTTAATAATTACTATCTAAGATATAATTCAGTTCTGTTTTGGAAATAGGTATGCAGTATTAATTAATTCAGTTCAGGCATTATCAAGCTTAAGAACATACATGTAAGTTGTCTAGGTGAAGTGGAAAGTGTTGTTTGTAAATTATATAATCATTCAATATAAAGGTAATAGTACCTTGAACTCATCGTTATGGGAGACCCTCCTGTTGAGTGCCCCTATCCTGTCATCACCTCCACATACTGTAAGTCCACTGATGAGATTACTCAGCTCTTCATTGCCGCCAGCATGATCCCAGTGATGGTGTGTTGTTAAGACAGTGGTTAATTTGACTCCCTCCTCCTGAACTGCTGACACCACCTGTACATGTACCATTACAGCATGGTCATTATACAATAATTACACTGCATTTAGCTCGAAGATTCTGTCGGCAGATAGTTAGCGAGGGGCGTACAAGTCAACTATCAAAGTCGATAGAAACCAAGAGTGAGAAATCTAATTGCTTTTATAACTAGCATAACTAAGCCACCGTTCTATCAATTTAGCAATCGAGAAAACTGTGAAGAACTAGCAACAGAGTATTTTTCTAAGTGATTTTCATCTGCAGTGTATGCAATTGGTAACTCAACTAATGATCAATAGTGGGCACCTGGCTAGCCAATCAGATGGTGAGTTTGCCAATAGAAAGTGGCTGAGTTATGCTAATTAATAAACATTAGCATATCCTAGCAGCCCGTCTATTGGTATTAACTTGTCTGTTGACTGCCTAGCCAGGCACCCTCTATCGATTGATAGTCAACTTACTTTGCATGCTGCAGACAAAAATCACTTAGAAAAATGCTTATTTTTAGTTTTTTTCACATTCAGTCTTCTCTATCACTAAGTTGATAGAATGGTGGGTTGGTTATGCTAAAACAATTATTAGACTTCTCGCTCTAGGTTTCTATCAACATTGATAATAAGTTTACTTGGGGCTGCACCCCTCACCAACTATTATACAAATACAAGTGTGTCTGTCGAGGAACTATCAGCTGATAGTTGCCCACAGAAATTTGATGTTCTTAATACAAATATAAGCCTGAGAATGCAGTTCGAGGGCTTATATGCTAGTTTTAAGAACATCAAATTTCAAAGGGAAACTATCAGCCGATAGTTCTATAGCCTGCTTGCAGGCGGTGGAGGGTGTTTTTTCGCGCAGCAAACGGATCATCGAAGCGGCCGCCATATTGGCCGAGCGTGATTGAGACCTGGGATCGAATGACAAATGGAGGGGGGAGGGGGGTGGGGGAGAACAAGCAGATCTGAAAGACCCCCACCCCCCACCCCCCACCCCCCTCCCCCCTCCATTTGTCATTCGATCCCAGGTCTCAATATGGTCTCAATATGGCGGCCGCTTCGATGATCCGTTTGCTGCACGAAAAAACACCCTCCACCTCCTGTAAGCAGGCTAATAGTTCTGAGACAAACACACTATTTGTTATTGTTGTTCATCACAAAATTGTCTTCTACAGACAACAACTATCACGTCATGTGATCGGTTTTAGCCAATGAGTGTGCACCAAAATTTTGTGGTGAACTATAATTGCCAATAGAAACATCAAGCTTGCAGTCTAATATTATTGTTAAATAGTCATGCAGAGGCAGAGTCAGAAAAACAAGTTGGGGGTTGCCCATGTTGCTTATTTTTCAAGTAGGTTTATGTGGCACCAGCATGCACTACACGGAGAAGAAACATGCATGTACAGTCCTCCTGATACTTGTTGTATCCTGCAATCTGATTGGCTAACCTATATACATTTGTACTCTGCACTAACTATTCTGTGATAAAAAAAAACTAGTTAGTAGCAAAAATCTAAAACAATGGCTACTAAATGCACTCCATTTCTGTGGCTGATACATTTGTAGTTGACTACATGTGTTCCTCATCAACTAAATTTTTGTAGCTACGTGTATCAGCCAATAGAAACTTTGAGCTCATAGTATTATAATTGTTAAGTGGATTACTACCATTATAAAATAAACAACACAGATCTCCATTTTTTATGGTGTGCATCATCTGTGAGGACGTACAGTACATCACTCCAGGATTCTTCTGCTTTTCTTCCTCCATTTATAATGTCTATTAAACAACATCTTCACAGAATCTCATTTCTTTAAGTACAAGAGATCTAGCAAGGTTTTGTGGTGGAACTAATTATGCACACATGTCCGAGTCCATGGTCCACCATTTTGGTTTTCAAGTAGTCTGGGACTGGGGCAGGTGATATTATTTCATTGGCCATGCTCGCTCACTCACTCATGCTGCATGTTTATACATGTATGTGTTGTAAAATACAATACATGTACACTGTACATACATGTATGTTTGTTCCTGCATATAAGCCGCATCCCAACTTTGGCCATTGTTTTTCTCCAAAAAAGTGTGACTTGACACAAAGGTATTTACAGCAATTTATAAAAAAAAATACCTTTTTGGGTTCCACAGGATCAACTATTGCAGCCTCTTTGGTCTTCTCATCCACCAAGAGATACATATAGTTATCAGACAGAGCAGGCAGTAGTCGCACCTTCATGTCGTCTTGTGAGATAACCCTTTCTTTGGAATGACCTTTATTTATTGTTGATGTGGATAAATGTCTCCTTATGGATTGTACAATTCCTATTTAATTTGCAAAGCAAATTTTATTTCAGAGATCCATTGTCTCCTGACACAAAGCAGCCTGCGACAAAGCAGCCTTTTTGAAATCATGGTTGGCACATTAGCACAACAATATTTATTGTAATGTTTATGAACACAAAGTATTCCTGATATAGACTTAATATATCACAACCCTGACATCACAGTGCACTCTGGGATGGATATCTCAGTTTTCCATTGTTGTTGTTGTTGTTGGGCGGCCATCTTGGATTTAACAACTGCAACTGAGATATCCATCCCACAGTGCACTGTGATAGCAGGGTTGCGATATCCATGTAGTCTATTTTATCAGAAATAAATTGTATTCTGATTGTTGTATTCGAGGCTTCCAACAGTCTGCAGATTGAGCTGCCGTGTTTACAAAATTAAATGGAGAGGCTGACAGTGTGCATTATTCGGAAAATTATTTGCAGCATTATATTGTTTTGTTGATCTCATTCTCAATTAATTAATGAGGCTGTGGTGGAATGTTCATTGTTGGCTTTTGTATTCCAAATGCTTTTAAAATATATGATTACGCGCTAACGGCTAAGTAATTTGAGATTTCTGTCAATTAAGACCTTACCAATCCTACCAGTAGTTGAAACTGCACAAACACGACTTCCCTTTGGAAATAATACTCCCTCGATTTCAGATTCAACAACCCTGCAACTTGACCGCCACATTCCGCCACATCGGTCTAAATTTAATTGACGGAGAGGGCCTGGGTAAAGTAAATTCCAGTTCCTCACCGTTATGGGCTAGGAACGCCTGGTCACAAAGACATCTTCTAATTTCGGTGCAACATGCAATCGTCATATTTATTTGACTTTTTCTTCCATTTTATCGCAAAGGGAAGGCTTACAAGCATTCTGGATGGAAAAGTAACGCAATGCGGATCATATTGGACTTGAAAATTTAATAAAATGTCCAGCGAATGTGAAGATTCCGAAGAAGGAACAAGGTCGCCTTCAAACTCGAAGTCGTTGGAGAGTTCTAGTTTGTCTGAAGCTGTTTCGGATCGATCACTTCTTATTAGCCAAGCTCTGGAGAACTGTGGGAAGGTGCGTGTTAACTGCTTAAGCAATGATCGTTCTATGTTAAAATGAGGATTTATTCATGGCATGCACCAGTCAGTGGTTTCCCCCAGGGGAGGGGTATCGGGCAATACCCACGGGGTTTGACGTTTACCTCAAAATTTTGGTCAAGTATTTCACCCTGGGGCTGACATTTGAAGTCAAATTCGAGAGGCAAAACATGAAATTATTGCAATATTATTTTTAAAATAAGGATCCTGTACACTCCTATAAAATGCTGATAGTGATATATAAGATTCTCAAGTTGTGAGAATACATTGTAAAAATCATTGACAAATTAACTCACCTCTTGTTCATTGTGGGCACAAGGCACGGAAGTCATGTTGAAGCTGAAAATATCGCTGACCAGTTACACTTTCCAATTCCTCGTTCCCAAATCGCGTAAATGTTCCCAACCCTCAGGCCACGTAACAGTCAAATTTCCTACCCAGGGGAGAGCAGTTCTTGTCAAATCCTGTGGGTATGCCCGATACCCCCCTCCCCCCCTGGGGGAACCACTGACTGGTGCATAATTGTTGGATGTACTAAGGATGCCAGATCATAGAGCGTATAGCGGGCCCATTAACACTACGGCACTGGCACTGACAGACCGAAAAAATGGTGGAGTGTAGAATACCTGGTCACTTTTGAAGACATCTTTTTCATCTTTTTATAAACGTTACATGGATGTTAAGCCCAGACCCCTCTTCACGTCCACTTCGTATCAAATCATACAACAAAGTTATACCCGATGTTAAGATGTTTTTTTTAAATTGATTGACAACATTTGTCTAGACAATTTTTTTGCAAAACAAACTTGTAAAATGTTACCTAGTTGTGAACAGGCCCTTAGTAGCTACCCTTTGTCATCATATCAACAACAAGCAAGGCAATTAATTAATAAAATCCAACTTAAACAATAGCCTCATCTGCAGGCATCTCTAATTAAGAACAAGAAAACTAAACCAACCAGGTTTCCTGTGTCGAGTGCGAAGCACCGAGCGCGAAGCATGAGGGGCTGAGGCGAGTGCGGAGCGTGAGAAAATACATTTATTTTGAAGCAGTTGGCTTCATTAGTTAATAAGAACGTGAACAACAGTGTTAAAGAAACTGACAACTCATGAAGTACTGTGAACAATTATAGTAAAAGTTAACCGAAGATTGTTAGCAGGCCTATAGTCTTGAGAAAATGTGTATTTTGAAGCTGTTGGCTTCGTTAGTTAATAAGAACGCAAATGGCAGCAGTACTGTTTTTATAAAGAAACTGACAACAAAAGATTGTTAGTGGGCCGAGTATTAAGAATGTTTATTTTGAAGCAGTTGGCTTTGTTGGTTAATAAGAACATGAACATGCAGCGGTACTCAGTTGAGAAAAACTTGAAACCAGAATAAAACTGAGCCGAAGATTGTTAGCACGCCGAGTCTTAAGCATAATTAGCACATTTGCTGTAAGTGAAATTACATGTGTACGAAGTGAAATGTCACTTCCCAAAAAGTGAAATATCACTTTATAAAAGTGAAATTAAATTTCACTTTCCCAAAAGTGATTTTGAAAAGTGATATTTCACTTCATGAAAAGTGAAATATCACTTTCCAAAAGTTAAATGTCCCTTTTCAAAAGTTATATTTCACTTCCCTGAGGAAGCAGGTCAAAACACATGCCCCAGATAGGGACCCATTTTTTTCAACAGACACAGCTGTCAGCGCAGGGTACCTGCACCCCCATCCCCCATTTTTGACCATCTACTGTATTTTCCATTCTGGGGGGCCTTAAGTGGTAATTTTAATTAACACAGAAAATGAAATGATAGTTACGTAAGACAAAATATGCAGTGCCTTTGTTTCTAGATTATGCCTTTTGGTTTTGAAGATATTTAAGAACAATTAATTTTTAATATTGAGTTTTCTGGCAGCAGCCCCCACCCCCTACCCCAAAATGAGTCCGTTGAGAGGGCGTGTTTTGACCTGCTCCCTTATTGAAGTAATATATCACTTTTATGTGAATTAATACCACAGGGGATATATCCCCAATTAGCATTTCAAACTTTTCGAGCAGTACTGTATATTCTTAATATATTGTGTATTAGGGTCAATATCATTATAGTAATTTTACTACAAACGTTACGTACATGTATATAAAATGTTTTGTCCCATGCTGAAAATGGAGAAAAGGAAAGTATCAAAACCTGACCATTGTACATATGTTTAATGCCATTAAAATTTCTTCTTTTATCTGCTTCAAGGGTAAAAGGAAAGATTATGATGCTTTGGTTCAAAAGCTTGGAGATCCTTTGTTGAAGGTTAGTTGAATATTGGGCTTGTTTGATTGTAAACAATTACATACATGCACAAGAAAGAGAGTTATAATAAATTCATTTTTTAACTAGTTTACATTGATCACTAACAAATTGAAAACATATAGGGCCCCTACATGAAAGGGCAACTTGCGTATGGTCAGTGAGCTATTTTGGCATAATTATACAAAAACATCACATGACCAATGACGTCATTTACCACTAAAAAGTGATTTGTGGGGACCCAATACCATGCCTGTCCAAGTTTGAGCCATCTGGCTTTAGAAATGAGGGAGATACATGTATGGGCATGTACATGTATCTAAAATCATGTAACCAATGAAGTCATTGTTATGTCATCACCACTAGGTGATTCATAGGGACCTACAATGTACTACCATGTCTGTCCAGGTTTGAGCCACCTGCCAGTAATATTAAGCGAGTATTATTAATATCAGTTAAGGAAATCGCATATCCCATTCACAGCAAGCTAATCACAAACGTCAGTCAATAGAGCATGTTTCAATTGAGTGTCGAAAGTTTTTGGTGATTGCTTTGGTTTTGCATCTACAGCTTTTCTATTGGCTGTGAAAATGTTTTGTAATCAGTCAGAGAATCGAATTCCAGAGTAAAACCAATCGTGGTTTTGGTTTTGGTCCATCACGCAATCAATCTACAATTGCATTTACTTTTCCTCCTGATTGGTTGCTTTCTCATGCCAGTGAAACCAATCGGTATTCACTTTAGTTCGTGATTGGTTCGTTGTAATTGTTTTGGTTTTGGTTTTACTACAGTCTATTGAAACCTGCTCTATATATTCGGAAAATCGAATGTCATTCGGAAAAGTCAACGGTATGCTCGATCCACAGGTTAACACCACGCATCCACCTAACCCCAATAATTCATAATTTTCTGCACGTGTGTGCATCCACAAGTTAAAAAGGACTGGGGAAGAGTTTGTAAAGCTAATCTAATTAAGACATGAACTCCATCACAAGATAGAGCACATGTAAATTAAATTAGTAAGTATAGCAAGTTTGGGGTTTTATTGGATATTTACCATGGATTGCACAAATTGTATGTGTAGTGGGCTTTCAAAAGTTGCAGAAATCAGAGATGCTTGTCCCTCCAATCCATACAATTGTTTCTTAAAGTGCACCTACATGTACATATAACCTCTTTTGCAATTTTCATGTAACGTACATGTATGAATCTTTGAAAGGTTTTGAATAGTTCTGTGAAGAAAGTTTTGGTTTACAGAGAATACTCTATACGTTCCCATTGTTCCCTCGAGTCCCTGAAATGTACCACAGCAACACTTTGCAGTGACGGGTCCAGGCCCACAACCTCCGCCATTATTATTATTATCACCATCATATCCATAGTTACACACTTGACTTAAGTACTTACTTAAAGTACAGTGGAACCTCTCTGTGAGACCACCTCTCTTAAGCGACCACTTACCAAAAGCCTGTTTTGTCTCGCAGCTGTCAAATCACTGCATTTAATACCTCTCGTAAGCACCCACCTCTCGTAATCGACCACTTTTCCAGGTCCCAAGGGTGGTCGCTTATGGGAGGTTCAACTGTACTTAGTTTTTTACGTAAGTGACCAAGCCCATAACATCTATATTAAGTAATGTTCTGGGATGAAATAAACACGTATGCCTACATCGCCCCTCTTTCTCTCTCCGTTCTACGGATATACGTTTCTCTTTCCTCAGTACCGCCTGGAACTATAGGTACATTTATCGCGAGCAAATCGCGATGAGATCGCGATCAATGACCGCGGTGTGCTCGCACCTTGCTCGCGATCTGCTCGCACCTTGCTCGCGATCTGCTCGCACCTTGCTCGCGATCTGCTCGCACCTTGCTCGCGATCTGAACGCACCTTGCTCGCGATCTGCTCGCACCTTGCTCGCGATGTGACCGCGATCAACTGTGTTCGAGATGGAAATGATCGCAGTTACGTTCATCGGACATTAGATTTTACGTACACATTTACCCGAGCCCTTGCGAAACGTTTTACAATTTCTTCCCTTGACAAAAAAACGCATTAAGGCAAAAACGTAAAGCTCAATATTACAATTTATATGAAGAAGTACTTGAGAGTAAACTGTCGCTGGTTTAAGAACGGATCATAAAAGTTGACGACCATTCCTACATGTATGTTTTGGTCGATCGAGGACGCATCACACATTTGAAAACAAACACGAGCACTGAGACTTGTTTGCTTCACATCTGACATCAGACCAATCGCTGCAGACTGGTCTCACGGCAATTATAAACCGCAATGCCAATCACAAACTGACGAAGTGATGAAGTAAAAACGCTGAAATTGAAATTCCAGAAGATTCGGAATTAAAATATCCAAAATGTATTCACCTGGGTGTTTTTATTTGACAGAAGTCAGAATGGACTCAAACCAGTTTTCGCATTAGGTGAAAACTGTTCAGACCGTAAATAAAATACAAACTTTCAAATCATTTGATTCGGTAGGAAGATAATTTTTAGTGTCATCTCAAAGCAAAACAAACACTGCTGTCGCGTCGGAGCTCATTGATTATTCAAAAATGTCACACTTCTGTTCGAGCAATTTGAGACTCGGACCTCATCGCTTTTCAATTCAAAATGACTTAAATAAAAAGAATTCCAGAATATGCTATTTGGTAGACGTTTATCACTTGCCAGTATTAAAAGTTGAGAAGCTTTCCCGCATTATTTAACTCTGCATTCTGCAATAAAATCACATGTCCCGCGAAGTTCGCGGCACTCTTGTTGTGTCAAAAACCAGACAACAGTTTCCACGTGAAAGCACATGTAAACACCGAAAAGCTGGCTTCTTGAATCTGTTGAATTGAAAACATACAGCGTACGCAACAACTTTTAAAGAATCGTGAAGGGATTGACGGATATATTAAAGTATAAAGTACAGAAGTCTGTAAAGTTTATCAGTTTAATAAAAACACCGAACTAACCGATCGGACGGTATTTTAAGTAACGCAATCCCACGCAACCTTCTTTTGGTGACCCTTCGATATTTATATTTCTAACGGGACTTGAAACAACCATGTATGTGGCTGATCAAAATAATAATCTGCAGATCGAATTGGAATTTAGCTTGTTAGTTTTTGTGGAGGGAGGAAACCCAGAGGACCTCGGAACAAGGGCGAGATTACAACAAACTCAACTCACATGTGGCACCGCGTACGATGGAAGATTTTGGCTAACCATCAGAGAGTTGGTCAAGACCATCCGTTCGAATATTTTGATGAACCATTAGATAGTCAAGACCACCAAGGAACATTCGTTGCGGATTTGAAGACTGTAGCTTCAAAAGCTTCATTTTAAAATTGCTACATGTACGTAATGGCGTGATCGAGACACCCTGCCGCTTCAGCCGCTTGGCCGGATTTTTGCCGTTCATCGTATGATAACCTCTCTATCTCGAATTAATACTTGTTTCCCTGCATTGGGTTTAGGATCCTGGATTTAAACTCTTTCACTAATAAAAAGTTTAGCCCGTATTCAAGTGGAACGTACACGTAAATTTTATAGACCCAAGAGGTTTGTGGAATTGTTCTTAAGTAGGCATTTCGTTTCCCGGCTGTAGACTGCGACTGATGATCGCGATCATCATAGTGATCGCAGTCAGATCGCGAGCAAGGTGCGAGCAGATCGCGAGCAAGGTGCGAGCAGATCGCGAGCAAGGTGCGAGCAGATCGCGAGCAAGGTGCGAGCAAGGTGCGAGCAGATCGCGAGCAAGGTGCGAGCAGATCGCGGTCAGTACACGCAATTTGATCGCGACTCAGTTTATAGCCCTGGATACAAAACGTAGGGCACTGCCCTCATCCCTAATGTACCCGACAGGGACACAGTACTTTTCCTACCATAACCCCTTGAATTGTGTACCATAACAGTCGTCCCATACAGTAATCTCCTTGAATTTGTACCATGACAGTAGACCCATAACGGTTAGTCCCATACAGTATTGTACCATAACGGTAGTTCATACAGTAATCCCTTTGGATGTGTACCATAACAGTAGTCCCATACATGAATCCCCTAGGATTTGTACCATTATAACGGTATAGTCCCATACAGTAATCCCCTTGGATTTGTACCATATAACAGTAATCCCATACAGTAATCCCCTAGGATTTGTACCATAACAGTAGTCCCATGACAATTTGGCTGTCCAACAAGTTCGGAAAAAAATTCAATCCAGAATTGGATTTCCCTTAGCACGTCATCTGATAAAGAAATATTGTTGTTCTGCAATGCAAACAATGTCTCGTAAGAGCAATTGGTACAAGGTCAAGGCCCATATATAGAGATAATAGTTCCTGCCACTTGAACTACCAAGCGAGCAGAAATATACTCCCTCATATCATAAAGCTCCTGTAGCAAATACAGTAGATTATCCACTTTACTTTGGGGTAACAAAAACCATCCTCTCTCCATCAATGGTACATGTACAATGTATAACCCAATAATTCTCCTTTTTGATGTGGGTCCTTAACCATGAATGCACGTTTATCCAAATCACTCCAAATAGCTATTGCGAGAGCAGAAGCAGCTTCCTGACTTGAGGCTGACCCAAAACCATCATCCAAATACATTGGCATACATTTTCCTTGTCCCCTCCAATATTGATGATTGGATGCAAAACATTAAAATTTTATAAATATAAAAGATGCAGTTGCCAACCCGAATGCCAAGGAAGCGAACAGAAAACTTCACACATCCTTGGATAGGAAACAAACCCAAGATATTTCCTGCGCTCCTCACTAATATCAATATGATGGTTACCATTACGTAAGTCAAAGGTGATGAACCGGTCACCCTTAGAAACAACTTTAGACACAGTCAATGGATTCTATTACATGTCTGAACATGCAAGCATTTATTCAAGTATCTAAGGTCCAATCAAATGCAACTTGTTAGTTTTCTTAGCAACAATTCCTAGGGGGCTGCAATCACTAGATCCCACTGTTGAATTTCCTGCACAGAACCTCCCCTATGCAATCCAGGATATCTTCCTTGACAAATTTTGCATGATTTAATGCACTGCGGTGATCCAAAACAACCTTATCCAGTTGCGTAATCAGAAGCAAGAATATCCATTCCTGATCACATTTAGAATTATCTGTGAGGCCCTATCGATTGAGGCGGCCTCTAATTGTTGTCACTTTGTTGTCCTGACCATCTCATGATCAAATGGGTGAAATACACTGAGCACCTCGCCATACATGCACACCCAGGGGCATCCACGTCCAGATCAAGTCATTTGTTAGATTGATCCACTGGCACTGGTCCCTGGTGCAATCATGCTGGAAATGACCAGCAGAAGTGACATAGCTTTTCAAAGCCGCTTATCGTGCTCGTCGTCTTTCGCCAACGGATCACTAACGTATTGGTGAACAGTATCCCATCCATAAGTATCTGCAATTTTAATTAACTTGTTTCTATCTTTAATAAGAGACATACCTTTCTCTGCTGACGTCCGAGCCTCCAACAGTGATCGGCCGGAGACGACAATATCCTTATTAGATAAAGTAACGTTATATTTTAGGAGTTCGCGTATCTAGTTAAATGCGGTTACGATAGTTAGTCGCGAGCATATACGTCGCTAGAGTTTTATCGTTAAAATCAGTCGGTTGTTGGAGCTTCGGGATAAAGACATCTTAACTCTACTCGTCTCGTATTCTATATTGGTGCCAGAGAAAAACCAGGACAAAATGGCTTCAGAAGAAGAATTGAGAGAAGAAGATCAACGACTAACTCACCGCTTGGCCGAACTAGAGTCGAGAGATGTAGAACCGTCCTCCGTGGCCTCTGCAGAACCCAAAATCATCTCGGTGGCAAAGCCAAACACTTTCTCCGGGTCGGAGGGTCGGAGGGCGCAGCAGGGACTCTGATGCACAGAGATTTGTTCCAAAGAATTCGGAAGAAAGACACATAAATCCATTCTAATAAGACTGCGATTCTCGGGGATAACAATACTGAACTCGATGTAGTTGGAAGTGCAGAAGTGACAGTACAACTTGTTGACGTGTAGGTATGTCAGGACGTACAGGTATGCACAAAACCAACACAGGAAATGTTAATTGGCGTGAATTTCCTTAGACCAAACCGGTATGTCATAGATTTGAGAAAGGAACATTGTCTGTCGGAGAGAGGGGGACGGGACTGATTTACAAGAATAGTTGGGAGGCCTGCAGGATAGCAGTCGAAGAATCAACTATAATACCCCCTAAGTCGATGATCAACATTGCATGCAAGGTGTTTAAAGGGAGCACTGTGGAGGGAATGGTGGGAGTATTGGAACCGGAAATAAAATTCGAAGATCGATATTCCACTGGCATTTTGAAAGTTGTAGCCAAAGTAGCTAAGGGCATGATTCCAGTTGATGTTGGGTCTTCAATCCAACATCAGAACCCGCTCGAATTTACTGTGAAAGTACAATAAGCGAGTTGTGGCCTCTCCGGGAGGGGAAGAAAAACCGTGCTATAGAGTCAAATCAAGCATGTTACTACCTTGTGGAATCCGAGGAGAACGGGAAATCGAAGCAAGGTGCTTTTCATTGTAGAGTGGGTCAAGAAAAATAATGGCCAGGCTTTTACCCATAGGAAAATCTGTGTCAGATGAAATCAAAAGCTGCATTCATGAAATATTCGCGAGATATCATGAAGTTGTGTTCAGAGGACCAACCGATCTGGGGGAAGTCGACACAGCGGAGAAACATCGCATTCGCACTGGAAGTTCTGCTCCTATCAAGGTTCCACCACGCAGAATTCCCTTCCATCGGGAGGAGAAATACAGAACGAAGTGCGGAAGATGCTGTCTAATGGTGTGATAGAAGAGTCAAGTTCGCCTTGGAATTCTCCAATAGTTTTAGTAGGCAAGAAAGATGGCACCAATAGGTTCTGCATAGATTATCGCAAACTCAACGAGATTACGAAAAGTGACATTTATCCCTTACCGCGTTGTGATGAAATCGTAGGAGCACTGGCTGGCTCTGACTATTTCTTCCACTTAGACTTGGTGAAGGGATACTGGCAGATAATCGTAGCAGAGGAAGCTTTTTCGACTCCCGAAGGTCACTATCGATTCAGACGGATGCCGTTAGGCTTGACCAATGCACCCGCAATTTTCTAAAGGGCCATGACTTCCATCTTAAATGGATTGACTTGGAAAGACTGCCTGGTCTACCTCGATGATATCCTTATCTTTGCAAGAAGTTTAGAAGAGCATAACAGGAAATTAGAGGCTGTGTTTGACCGCCTTGGCAACGCTGGATTGAAACTTAACCCCCAGAAATGCCAGTTACTGAACTAAGAGACCACGTTGCTGGGGCACGTAGTATCAAAGGAAGGTATCACCACGGATCCTGAAAAGGTCAAAGTGCTGAACGAATGGCCAGTTCCTTGTAGTATCTCTAAATTATGTTCGTTCCTTGGCTGTTCTGGATACTACAGACAATTCATTGAGAATTATGCGGAGATAGCTGAACCACTCTTCAGCTTAGAAAAGAAGAATACCATCTTCAAATGGTCGGATGAAATGTCAGGCTGCATTTCACAAGCTGAAGAGTAAGTTAGTCGAAGCGCCGGTTCTTGCTTATCCACATTTTAACGAACCATTCATCTTAGACACAGACGCTTGTGATGCCAGTATAGGAGCCGTGCTGTCCCAAGTCCATGATGGAAAGGAGAAAGTGAAAGGAGAAAGCTTATGCAGCCTAAGCGTATGCATTTGCTCGAGAAAGAACCAAAGCCGCTACCAAACGATACAAAGATTACTATGACACACGCTCATCCGGAGATCAGTACAAAGTAGGTAATCTTGTGCTGAGACATTTATCCACAAGCAATGAGGTCAGTCGTGGGTTGGCAAACAAATGGAGGGGGCATTAATTACGAAGTCGTGAAAAGGATTTCGGATGTTGTGAATCGAATACGTGACATTAAGACGCGGAAACGTGTGGTTGTGCATTTCAACAACCTTAAGCCTTACCTAGGAGAACCACAGCCGGTAGACAATAAAGCCAGTAAAAGAAATAGTTGTGAAAAGAGCCCTTCTATTAGGTGAGATATACAAACACCAGCAACTGAAGACGAGAAAGTCTGGGTTTTGACACAACCTAGAGAAGAAATTGTGCAAGAGGACACATCTGAGGTTCCTAGAGAAAAACGTGCGAGATCAGGGAGATACAGAGGAAGAAGCAGCACAAGAGTCTACATCGGAGGTGCCTAGAGAGGTTCATGTGCGAGATACAGAAGAAACAGCAGAACAAAGAACTACTTTAGGGGAGAGAACCAGTCAAGTCAAGCTGGGTGTCCCCATCCCCACCGAACATTGAAACCCCCAGTTTGGATGAAGGACCTTAATTAAGTTGTTTACTTAATTTATCATGAACATATTTATATTTTACTGACGTTACAGCACCCGTTTAAATACCGGGGGAGATAGTGTTAGATAAACGTTACAGTTTAGGAGATTGTGCACCTAGTTAAATGCGGTTACGATAGTTAGTCGCAAGCATATACGTCGCCAGAGTTTTACCGTTAAAATCAGTCGGTTGTTGGAGCTTCGGAATAAAGACATCTTAACTCTACTCGTCTCGTATTCTACATCCTCAAGATGCTCTTCTACCGAACCGTTAAACTCAAACTGTCTCTTGTTGCCCTTCTTTTTCCATTCGAACGTCTCGTCCTTGTCACGTCTTTTCTGTTTCAAGGCCTTTACCTCTAATCTAAGCTTCTCTTTCATAGCCTTTTCTTGTGTAGCGATTAGTGTTTTCGCCCAAGCTGCCTTGTTATCTTCAGACAGGTGAGCCCGCGTGCACCCAGGTCTGTGGACTGCAGCTGTTCCCGCGGAGTTTTTGTGAGGTTCATCGTTCTCATTCCTGTCAGAATTTTCTTCCACATTTCTGCTGGAGTGAAACACCTGCTGAAATTCGATGAAGACATCGAAAATTTCCCGATTGCTTGTTTCCATACGTGAGCTTCCACCACAACTTTAGTTGAACAAGTTACAGGATTCGAAGAATTTGATCGTGATGACATACACATAACCACGGAGGGTACTCTATTGCCACTAGATCTTGCTGACATATCGAAAAGTCTACCTAGAACTTTCACAAGTAACCGATTGCAGTACTGAAATTAAACACTAACTGTTTGTGAGCCAGAACCACAATGAACTGACTCTGTCTCTTGACAGTTTATATAACACGGTCACTCGTCAAATTGAACTAGCCAAGCGTGATTATTATAATGACTTGCTCACGGAACATGCCAATGATGCTTCCAAATTATGGTCTGCTATCAGAAAGCTTATACCTAAGAAGAACAAGGTCTCTGTGCAAGAGGTTACGCTTGACAACAAGATCTATTCGGACAACTCTGGAGTAGCTAACTGCTTTAATAAGTTCTTTACATCAGTTGGTGCACGCCTCAAGAGCACTGTCTCGATACCGAATGTAAGTGGGCGCAGAAACTGTTCTACATCTCGTGAGGTTCCAGATTTTGCGTTCAAAAACATACCGGTTGATTTTGTGCGCAAAGAACTATCATCATTGCGTGCCAATAAATCTTCTGGGTTGAAGGATATTCACTCACGCATACTTAAAGCCGGTGCCAGTGTTCTAGCTGCCCCACTTACCCACATCTACAACTTATCATTGCAGCACAGTGAAATACCCAAGTCATGGAAATCAGCTACTATTACTCCTCTCCATAAGTCCGGATCACTTTCAGATCCTAATAACTTTAGACCGATTTCAGTTCTCCCAGTCGTTATGAAGATCTTTGAACGTGCCATTCATAAGCAGCTCTATGACCATCTGTCTACCAACAAGCTGTTATCACCATACCAATCTGGCTTTAGGCCTGGCCATTCCACCTGTACTGCCCTCCTAGACGTCTCAGACTATATTCTGAAGAACATCGATAACGGAAACCTCATCGGAACAGTATTCTTAGACCTTAGCAAGGCCTTTGACATGATTAACCACTCCACTCTTAAGGTCAAACTTGCCAACATTGGTGTTAAAGGACACGCCTTGGACTGGTTCGATAACTATCTCTCTAATAGAACTCAGTCTGTCATTATTAATGGAACTCTATCTGATACTATAGAAATAACACTAGGAGTACCTCAAGGCTCGGTCTTGGGGCCATTACTATTTATTATTTTCATCAATGATCTACCACATAATGTTCACCATTGTAAGGTAGTAATATATGCCGATGATACTGCTCTCTTTTTTGCCGATAAGGATGTTCAGATTATACAATCTGTACTTCAGGATGAACTTAGTGCTCTTAGTAGATGGTTTACTGATAACGAATTAATTGTAAATTGTACTAAAACTAAAGTTATGTTATTTGGTTCTAATCAACGTTTAGCAAGATCACAGAAGCCTTCTTTGTCATTATCAGGAACACTATTAGAACTACCAGAGACTGTTAAGTATCTAGGTTTGTCTTTCGATGCTACAATGAACTGGCATGACCATATTGATGTCATTGCTTCTAAAGTATCTCGTAGACTTAACCTCCTTGGGAGGATCCGGAAATATCTTAATGTCGACACTTGTAAGCTTCTGCATGGAACTCTTATTCAGCCGCTGTATGAATACTGTGATGTAATCTGGTCTAATGCGGATAAAATTAACCTTGATAGACTTCTGAGGTTACAGAAGAGAGGAGCGCGCATCATACTCCGGAGGAAAATCCGAGAAGAACGCACAGAGCAGTTATTCAGAGAGCTTGGTTGGGTCCCCTTACTTGATCGATGGCACTTTCATAAATGTCTTACTGTCTTTAAATGTTTGAATGGACTTTGTCCACCTTATCTTAGGAATTTGTTTTCTCGTAATTCTGATGTTCATAATTACAATACTCGAAATAGGTCTAATCTCCATATGGTTAAAATATCCTCTAAATCTGGTTATAGATCCTTTGCCTATTCAGCAGCTAAGTTTTATAACAGTCTCAGTTCAACCATTAAGAGCTCTCATTCTATCAGAACCTTCAGCGCCAATTACTGGTTGGACTCGTCTGTCAGATCATTATAGTTTATCATTATAGTTTATTGTTATTATTTTATCAGTAGTTTAACATTATTATTATTATTATTATTATATATAGTTACTTATTAGTAGTTAGGTTAGTTTTTATCTTAGATATGATTGCTTGTCTGTATTTATTGTTATGTTTGTATTTGTATTATATCTTAGACGCACAGCTTCAATGTAAATAAGTGTTTAGCTTTTTTGAATTCTGTGCATAATAAAGTATCTATCTATCTATCTATAACCCTAATTATTATAACACTGTCTCTCCAGGCCCTCTCATCCACATAGGAATTTATTTCTCTTTGCACTACTAGTTCATTGTATTCCTAGTCCATTACAAGAGAAAACATTTCTACACTTGTTTGAAATGGTGAAATTTTGACCTTTCCTGATCAATGACTGCGAAAGAAAAAGTCTGCAGTAATTTGAATAAATAGTTAGCATTTTGTCTAAAATAATTTTGTTTTTACTAACAACTCACAGGCTGTGTATATATTCTCTATATATCAATGTTGTTGTGATAGAAAGGCGCCATGGAGAATATTGCATTAACATCACCCTGGGAATCGACCCAGGCTTTTTCTTACCTCAGGTCTGTATCACCCGGATATGTAATAATCAACAGGAAATGTAATACTAACCGGATACGTAATAAAAATCAACAGGATATGTAATAACAACAGGATATGTAATAAAAATCAACAGGATTTGTAATAAAAAGTTAACAGGAAATGTAATACATTTTTAACCGGAAATGTAATAAAATAGTTAACAGGAAATGTAATAACAATCAACAGGAAATGTAATAACACTACTTGTTCGAGGAAGCGTATCATCAATTACTCTAGCAGTGAACAAACAACACCTACCAATTACTTGAATGATGTCATCAGTCATGTGAATCATTTAGTCTGTGATCACAATAAGCTTCTCAACCTGCACAACGTCACAGATCACGTGATCAACGCTGCGAACGTCACGTGAGTTATTCTCTGTCTTAAGTCTCCAGTTTTGCAGTCGTACCAATATGGCTAAGACTCTCTTCATTTCGGATTTTCTCTTCCTTCCAACGCCAATTATAGCGGCAAAACATGACATCGGGAAAAAGCAAATCTGCCCCCTGGAAGACGATCTACAGCTTATGTCAAGGGACGTTTGAAGTCGGCCTACATAATATTTTGGTGAAACCAGGAATCTTTTTGCGTGAAGGAAAAAAAACGATAAAAAAAAGTTATGTGCTATAATTAAGGATAAGCCTATGTGACGTGTGTTCTATGACGTCATACAATTTGCTTGTTTAATTTGTTCCAACCTGACGTTCGCAGCGCTGATCACGTGATCTTTGGCGTGCAGGTTGAGAAGCTGATTGTGATCACTAAATGACTCACATGACTGATGACGTCATTCATTGGTAGGTGTTGTTTGTTCACTGCTAGAGTGATTGATGATACGCTACCTCGACCAAGTAGTGTTATTACATTTCCTGTTGATTGTTATTACATTTCCTGTTAACTATTTTATTACATTTCCGGTTAAAAATGTATTACATTTCCTGTTAACTTTTTATTACAAATCCTGTTGATTTTTATTACATACCCTGTTGTTATTACAGATCCTGTTGATTTTTATTACATATCCGGTTAGTATTACATTTCCTGTTGATTATTACATATCCGGGTGATACAAGGTCATGGGTCAGCTGGAAAGATCAATTTTTTCAACATTTCAAACCAGCGTGAGTTTTCTCTGCAAACCAAAACAATATTTGCAGAAGTACATGTACTCAAAACCTTTCAAAGGTTCATAGCTATAATAATTGCAAAAGGGGTTAGGGACACTTTTTTTATTTTTTTATTTTTGCAACTTTTGAAAGCGTGATCTTCATTAAATCATACTCTAACTTGGTTTCTTGCTAATTCCAATATGGGCTTTTTGATGATGAGGTTTATGTTATCAGTCCCAGTTTTTTTATATTTTGTAGTGGCCAATCACTGGTAAAATAAATGAGCAGGTTTAAAAACAGTTTTCATCCAATTGGCATCAGTTTCATACAAGCTCTCCTCAGGGTACCAACAAATCATATGCTTTTTGTTTTTCAATTTTAATGGGATTTTGGTGGGAAGTTAAAAGTGCCAAATTTTAAATTTCACATTGTGAGATATTTGATGATTGCTTCTGAAAGAACATGTCAAGAGAACTTGTCAACAAAACTGATGACTGAGATACATTTGTACATGTAACTTAAATATTGTCATTGAATCAGAAGATACATGTACATTTATATTTTGTTAAATTTTTGAATTTCCGCCATTTCATGATATTTTTAGTAACAAAATGGTGGAATTCCAAAATTAATTTACAAAACATTTAAATATTTTGATTGAATGACAATATTTCAGTTATTTCTACAGTTTTGAAGAGATAAAAATTTGGCTCCAACTTTGTGACATCGTTTTCCCACCAAAAAACCCCAAAACAACATGATTTGCTGATTAAGGAGAGCTTTTGTGTTGCAAACTTTGATGCCGATTGAATGAAAACTGAAGAAGTTATAAACTTGCACGTTTTTGACTCCGTTTACAAATACATGCCCACTGTACAGTCTGTGAATTGAGTTAATTATTGCATAAAAGATTAACCTTACCCTAAGGGTGTACATGTGTATAATTATATGCCATAAAGTTCCCAAAGTAACAAGGCCGGGCATTGCTTCGGTTTTAGCAGCCTCTTATGGTAGTTGCTTTTGGGGGGTCGCTACTTTCAGGGGTCGCTACTTTCAGGGGTCGTTACTTTTGGGGAGCTAAAACGCATACATGTACATAGGCCGAGGTATCTCAATATTTAAAACAGGAATAGTATTTTATATGGTAAGGTACATTGTAAAGCAAACCTTATCTAACATTGATAACTCATGGCATTCTTGAAAGACATTCTTTGGGGCTAACAAGTGATCTATGATTTATGCCCTGCTATATTCCAAGTGGTGATGATAAATGTGATGGTGCACATAACTGGTGTCTTCAATTTGCCCATACCTGCTAAACACAAGGGTCATAACTTTCGTAGAGGTTGCTACTTTCAGGATTTATTAAAAACCATCAGATTTTATTGCTACTTTTTTTTGGGGGGGGGGGGGGTGGCAGGGGGCATTACTCTTCGGGATCATTACTTTGGGGGTTGACTTACTTGTGGGAGTCATTACTTTTGGGGGTCGTTACTTTGGAAACATTAGGGTAACTCTATGTGTACATCTGTTTTCAGCCTATTAATTTGCAGCACTATCTGAGAGCACTAAGGGGATGTGTATCTTCCCTGACAAAGAAGTATGACACTCTAATAGGGACTGTCTTGGTAAGAACATTCAAGCTGAATTGTACATGTCAGGAGCCCATAACTACTGTAGGAGCGTCCCTCCCACATACTAGGCCTATGTCACAGCGTTTTCACAAGTTAGGTTAATATTTTTAGAACGGTTTCTCGCGATTGTTGAGTTGCAATTATTCCTAAGGGAATCAAATCACAAAAGCGTAGCAGCCATGTTGGTATATAACAAAAGTAGCTAATGAGGCATATTTTGTTCCACCACGGTGCAACCATTAATTGGGAAAATAATCTAAAAATAGCCCAACTTGTAAAAACGCTGTGACAACTATATAGCAGATATGGACGCTCCTGGTTATGGGCTCCTGACATGTACATTGTATGTCCAGAACTATAAAAATGATATGGAATGACAAGTTTGTAATCCACTTGCATCCACCTCCAGCTTAATTTTTAAGACTAAATCGTTGCAAGCAAGCATAGAAAACATGGAAAACGTTTTCCTTATTTCAAAAATATATTAGACATGATTTTCAGCAGTATTTGTACTGAGTACTTTGTGTACTATGTACACCTGGTTAAATTCTAATAGTAGCAGAGGAGTCAATTACATGTATCTAATCAAGCTGCATGGAGAGGTCATTTAATAGTTCTTCTTATGCATAAATTATGTTTCATACATTAACATGCATTACAAATGGATTAATTAAACAATTTAAATTTTCAATACATCTATCCAGTCAATAAATTGCTGTGTAGTATATAATTTATGTTACTACATGTACTGTAGTTGTGGTTCTTAATCCTTTTCAGAAAGTAAACTGGGCTATGGCAGATAATGAGACAGTGAATGAATTCATTGAATTCCTGACTACACTGGTATCGGCACAGACTTACTACCTGAGGGCGTGTCTCAGAATGCTTACCAAGTTATTCCTTCCAAGTAGGTATTTTTTGTTAAATTTTTCTAATAACTGGAATTTGTTGTAGAGTCTGCTGTGAATTGCAGCTTTTTATAAAAGATAACTAGAAAGTGTTAGTATTCAAGATAAACAGGTTTACATATTGAAATAATCAGGCTGGGTAGCTTGCGAGTTGTAAGTTGCAAGTTGTACTAAACAATACAATTTAACTCCGGGCAAATTGGGCTCTGTACGACCCAGAAATTACATAAAGTGCTACTTAAATAATTATTTATTACATCTCAAAAATGCATGAGAAATGCACCAGGGCATAAAAGAGGAGAAGTCTACTAACTCAAGCCATTCTGGTAGTCACCAAAAAAAGTGCTAACAGGTTAAACTATACAGACTATTCAATTACAGAGTTATATTAGCGCTATAAAGTTAAAGCTACATGTATATACCCTTCCTTCAAACAACTGGGTCCAGGATTGATTGAAAACTTCTGAATTAGGACCAACACTTTTCACACTCTGTGGCATACATGCATGTATATACTGTATACATGTACTTTATGCTGTGTAATTATACTTAAAAGCTTATGGCTTTTGCCTTTCTTTACATTTAACTATCAAACAATGAGTACTCTTCAATCCCGTTAGAATAATATTACTATTAAAATTGACCATTTCAGCTTGTACATTTGTTGTCCCAATTCAGGTCACCTGACTTTTCCCTTGAGTAATGTTTTCTTGTTTTTCTATATCCCAAGAGGCAATGTATGAATTTCTCTAATTGGAAAACAAAGTCCTGAATCTTCTGGAGAGCTGTCACATATGATCTGAGTTGGAACAACAAATGTACAAGCTAAATCGGTCAATTGCCGAGCCTAAAATAAAAACAATTAAGCTGCCCAAAAGAAAATAACTGTTTCCAGCCCACTGGTCTCTCAGTATGACACAGCCCTTGTAAATTTGAGGTATTAAATTATAATGAGAGTCATATTAAATTTGATTTGATTATGGTGAAATATTTATTTTCCAAAAAAAAAAAAAACAGACTATTAGTTCCTTGTATAAAATTTATACACATCACATATGATTATGGTTCCATGCAGTTTCGGTTCCATTCCAGTTCTTGAAGTTCACATCTTCTTACTTACTAGAACCGATATTGTAATTTCAATTGCATTATATGTATTCATGATTTTTTGTAACGCTTTAATTGTATCCTTTGTTTCCTTTTTCATTTTTACTCGTGGTACGTGTTCGTAAGTTATATCCCGCTTAGGTGGTCCTGAGTAGATAACCTTCAATATAGATAGTAACATATTCCCACTAGGAGTCTCCGCTTCGTGTTACACGTGTTCGTAAGTTATATTCCGCTTAGGTGGTCCTGACTAGATAACCTTCAATATAGATAGTAACATATTCCCACTAGGAGTCTCAGCTTCGTGTTACTCGTGGTACGTTTTCCTAAGTTATATCCCACTTAGGTGGTCCTGACTAGATAGCCTACAAGTTTTTTTCAGGTCCTACCTACTCTCATTTTATATAAAAAAATACATTGTTCCTTGTACTTAAATAATTTTCCATCTGAGTGAAATAAAGCTGTTGTTGTTCCAGTGGAAACTAGAATTTAGAAATAATTTGATTGAAACTGCTTTGTCATACATGCAGACATACCAAAAGATATTGAAGGACAAGATATTGACGAAGAAGGTATGATGATGCGATACTGCACATTAATGGGTCTTTTGCAGGAATGCAATCACATGGTTGTACTAGAGGGCAAAACAATCTTAATTCATATATTTAAAGGCACTTGTATGAGTTCAGTAGTGTCATTAGCAAAACCTGTTTTTAAATGCTATTTCCACCTCCAATGGGCCTTTTGCAGCTGGGCATCACGTGATTGTACAGGAATGTACTGCATGGCAAAAAAATATTTAACTTCATTTATTTAGAAGCCTTATAAGAGATCGGTATTGTTATCAGCAAAACCTGTTTGTAAATGCTATTTTTCACCTCCAATCGATTGTCAATCTTTCTAAAACAGCGTTTTTTTTAAATGGCTCGCTATCCAGCATCCATGGCAACGTCTTTCCCATGGGGATTACGAGCTCATTAATTCGTTAACGAAGTATTATATCAGCACGTGACTGTTAGCTGCAAAAGGCCTATCGATTGTCGATCTTTCTAAAACAGTGTTTTTAAAGATAGCGTACCCTCCAGCATCAATGGCAATCCCTTTCCCATGGGGATCATGAGCTCAATTTATTCTTTAACGAAGTATTATATCAGCACGTGACTGTTTCCTGCAAAAGGCCTATTATTAATGTACACAAAATTATATATTTTTTGTACTATTTTGTAGCATTACAATGTATCTTTGGCATTGTATTTTTTAATTGAAAATATGTTGTCCTGTGTATTATTAACATGGTCAAGGAACTGATTTTGACTGGGCCTTTACACACTTGATACATGTACAATATTGAGTATATTATATACTCAGTCGTATGTATATGTATAATCATTATCAAAACAGTAAAATGTTTTACCTACAAGTACATGTGTATCAGTGTACTATAAATGTAATGCATGCTTGAGGTATTAACTGATACACGTATTGGTACATTGTACATGTATATGTTGGAGTGTTTTTTTATATAATGACCAGTCAGAAACACGTTCTGATTGGTCAAGAGCCGTGTGTTATTAGAGGACACACATGGATGGCGTCATGAGTGCGCAACCAATTTCTCAACTCGTTATGATTGGATATTTTCGTAGTATTTAGATTGGGATTATTATATAAAACAATAATTATAGATTCCATTCTGCTGTGCACCTGTCTTATAGATGCACAGATGATGCCAAAATGCGAAGAAAACAACAGTTATGCCACTCAACTACATCTTGTGGCACACTTCTTTCTTCTCTTCATGTTGTGACATCATAGTGGACAGATGCACAGCAGAGTGGAATCTATTTGTTAAAAAATGCTCTCACATTCTGCCCATGCATCCACTTTTATGTTGGTTTACCTCAAGCATGCATTTTAACAATATTTTTAGTTGTTAAATGTACATATTATACATGTACAGGTGTACTGATCAAGTTGATACTAATTCAAGTTAATAATCCATCAACTTTAGAGCAAGAGCGTGTGTTTACTAATGCACACACAGGTCTGCAAGCTGTTCTTAAGATTGTCCCTATGTGAGTACTTTACTCTCAGTCTGCATAGAGCGGTTTTCAATCGAGTGTCGAAAGTACTAAGGGATTGCTTTGGTTTTATGTTTTTAAGATTGTCCCTATGTGAGTACTTTAGTCTCAGTCTGCATAGAGCGGTTTTCAATCGAGTGTCGAAAGTACTAAGGGATTGCTTTGGTTTTATGTTCTTAAGATTGTCCCTATGTGAGTACTTTACTCTCAGTCTGCATAGAGCGGTTTTCAATCGAGTGTCGAAAGTACTAAGGGATTGCTTTGGTTTTATGTTCTTAAGATTGTCCCTATGTGGGTACTTTACTCTCAGTCTGCATAGAGCGGTTTTCAATCGAGTGTCGAAAGTACTAAGGGATTGCTTTGGTTTTATGTTCTTAAGATTGTCCCTATGTGAGTACTTTACTCTCAGTCTGCATAGAGCGGTTTTCAATCGAGTGTCGAAAGTACTAAGGGATTGCTTTGGATTTATGTTTTTAAGATTGTCCCTATGTGAGTACTTTAGTCTCAGTCTGCATAGAGCGGTTTTCAATCGAGTGTCGAAAGTACTAAGGGATTGCTTTGGTTTTATGTTTGCTTAGCTTTTCTATTGGCTCTGAGAAATGTTTCGTAATTATCAGCCAATCAAGTACTAAACTAAAACCATGCAAGCATTGTTTCGGTCCATCTATTATCCTCCGTAATGTTTACTTTCCTTGTGATTAGTTCATTCAAATAAACCAATCACGAATTATGCCAATTCGTGATTGGTTAATTGCACTTTTACTTGCTCTCGTGATTGGCTGTGTAATATAATTACTTTCGTTTTGGTTTTACAACACTCAATCGAAAACTGCTCATATAAATTTTATTTTGTATTCATATATTTGAAACCTATATTTTACATGTGTTCATGTTTTTTACTTGATGAATATTGACTTTGTGCTTTAATTGTCATGGTTTCAGGACACCAACATTCTTACTGCCAGTGTTGTCTGAAAATTTGCCATACATCAAGAAGAAGACAGCGTTCCAGGTAGAGGATGTTTCCTAATCTGTTGGGCAAATACATGTACATATGTCCAATTTTGTGAGTTTTTTTTTCAAGATGCGATGGTTGCTAAATTTGTTTTGCACAAAATTATTCAACATTTAGCGAAACAGTCATGCAAATTGTGCAATATACCGTATGCATTATAGATGACATCAGTTGATTATTACTACCAGAATCTTTGGTGCTGCTTCTTTTGTAACCTGCTATTCAGACGTATTTTTTCACTCTCATAAATTCGAAGAAAAAAGTAACGTCTGCTTACCCGAGCGCTTAATTAGTTTCTAATATGCAAGCTCGACGTCAGCACGTTTGTTTTATTTTTTTGCCCAATCAAAGCCATTGTTAGAATTTTAGTAAATTGGCGTGTCAGTGAACACTCTCCTATGATTGGTCAATGGCAAATGTATTGTCTGAATTCCTTTTAAATGCAACATTACGTCACTTTCCAGGATATGGAAGGTAACATCTGATTGGTCCATAACACAATGAGGTGTGCATATTGGAAACTAATTAAGCGCTCGCGTAAGCAGACGTTACTTTTTTCTTCGAATTTATGAGAGTGAAAAAATACGTCTGCATAGCAGGCTACTTATTTTGTTGCTCTAATTTAGACCATTGTCAATGTCTTGGTATTCTCAGAGGAGTTTCAAAATCTGAATAAGAAAAGAATTAGACGTCATAGTATTCTTGATGGAATCTGCTTCATAATGCCATTGCCTGGCCCTTTTCAAAAACATGTGCCATGTAACAAAAAGGTCTGGCCTCTGGCTGAGTAAGGATGATATAAAGCTACCCTAGCTATCCTCCTCCGTGTCCTTCAACTCCTCCTACTCCTCTTCTGTCTCCTCCTGTCTCCTCATTCTCGTCCTCGTCCTCCTCGTCCTCCTTCTCCTCCTCCTCGTCCTCCTCACTCTCCTCACTCTCCTTTTCCTCCCCCTTCTTTATCTCCCCCCCTCCTCCTCCTCCTCCTCCTCCTCCTCCTCCTCCTCCTCCTCCTCCTCCTCCTCCTCCTCCTCTTCCTCTTCCTCCTCCTCCTCCTCCTCCTCCTCCAACTCCGACTCCGACTCCGACTCCGATCCACCTCGTCCACCTCCTTCCTTCTTCTCCTTCTCCTTCTTCACCTCCTCTCCCCCCCACTCATCCTCCTCAATCTCCTCCTCATTCTCCTTCTCATTCTTCCTACTCATTCTCCTCCTTCCCCCCCTCTTTTTTTCTCATCCTACTACTGCTCCTTCTCCTTCTCCTCCACTTCCTACTGCTCCTCCTTCTCCATCTCCTAATACATACATACATACAAATTTTTTATTGAAGCACCCTTACATAGGTATTTTCAGCTACAAAATATAAATAGAATGTAAAAAAATAATAAACTACTAAATGTATAGCTAAACCAAATTCAAATGACTTGTCAAATAAGCTAAATTCTGACTACACTATACCGAGACGTTCATATTGGATAGTTTATTAAGGAGTGACAGGCAGTCAGATTTATGGAATATCACATCATAATTACAGTGCGTCATACACGCCCTACTTATGTAAATCATGTACAATACATGAAATGTGCCACGCCAGATATGAAAAACCACTAAAAAACACTCTAGATGTGGCCAAAAAATGTGTGGAAACGTATTCCCCGACTAATGCAGTGGCACAAACCTCCGGGGACAACTGGTAAACAGTCCTTAAAACGATATATCAAATCGAAACGAAAAATAACTGAGTACTTATCAACTGACTGACTAACGTAGATTGACTTCACCTTTCCCGCCCCATGCTTAAATAGTACCAGCAATCCCTAGAGAATACCTGAGCCTCTACCTCGTGCCGTCAGAATATCAATTTCTGACTAATTTGTTCCTACGTCTCTCAGCCGTCAGAAATTACATGAACTACCACCGTCTCCTTCTCATCCTCCTTCACCTTCTCCTCCTTCTCCTCATCTTCCTACCTTACTCCTCCTGCCTCTCCATCTTCTCCTTCATGTCCTCCATCTCCTCCTGCATCTCCTCCTCTCCTTCTTCTTCTCCATCTTCTTGTCATTCTCAATCTTCTCCTTTTCCTCCTCCTTCCTCTCCTCCCTCCTTTTCCTTGTCCTCCTACTTCTCCCTCTCCTTCTCTTTCTCCTCCTCTTCCTTCCCCTCTCCTAGCCTCCTCTTCCATCTCCTCATCCTTCTTCTCTTCTTCTCCTCCTCATTCTTCTCGTCCTTCTCGACTTCCATCTCCTCCTCCTCCTTGTCCTCCTTCTCTTCCTTCTCATCCTCTTCACGTTATCATCATTCTCGACTTCCTTCTTCTTCTCCTCCTCTCCTCCTTCTCGTCTTCTCAACTTCCTCCTCCTCCTCCTTGTTCTCCTCATCTTCCTTCTTTTCCTCCTCTTTACATTCTCGTCATTCTCGACATCCTCCTCATTCTCCTTGTTCTCCTCCTCCTTCTCCTCTTCTCATTCTCATCCTTCTCGACGTCCTCCTCCTCCTGGTTTTCCACATTCTCATTCTTGTATCAAACTGTCACCTAACACAAATCTGTTCCATATATTTAGTACACTTAAAGGAACAGTGCCATGCTCAGTGCCCATGTGCGAATGGTTTGAATTGTGGTTGGGTTGTCAAGAAATCAAAAGATGGGGAGAGATTTGATATGCAAAAGAAATCCTCTTCCATTTGCTTCGCCTAAGTTTCATTTGACATTATACCTATTTAGAACAGTAATTTAGTTTTGTATTCTAGGATTTATGATGTTATTTCGTTTGTGTCTAAAAAATTTTGCCCTTGGACAGTTTGTCGAGCGGTGGAATTAATGGCTACAGAAGAAAGTCTGTCTCCTGGTAGTTTCGTCCAAAGCATTGAGATGGGGACAATGAACGGCCTAGGAAACTTGGAGGCAGTGAGAATGTAGGGGAGACATTTACTCTGCTTGTAAGACGCTGAATGTTCACATGTATTTATTGCAGTGTCAACACGGCCTTCGCTCGATACAGTTCGAGCTCGCTATTTAGCAAAATCAAACTCTTTTCTTCCCCGATTTTGTAGTGGAAGTGCTCTTATAATTGTACAACAACTCATGCTAAAAATCACAAAGTCCCAAAGCTATGAAGTCAGAACATTAGTTTCCCCGTAGTTTCGCTTCGCGAAACTGCAGTTTAGAATGGAATATTATAATTCCCACAGAAGTTGTTGTTTGTTTATGAGTCGGCATTGCCGAGTGGATTCCTAAACTATTATGCCGAATACCATACGTGTAGATCTTCGAAGCACTTATAATTATGTCTTGGTCCAGTGGGGACATGTAGATCTTCGAAGCACTTATAATTATGTCTTGGTCCAGTGAGGAGTTTGTAGGATTCTAAATCCTGAACTTCTCAACTGATGCAAATCACAAAACTATAAACTCTAGATTTCGTGCTAGCGAAAATTCCAAAGGTCGTTCCAAATCAGTTGAGTTTTGACGTGACGTGACATTAACAGCATGATTTTCCATTGTCTTTGACATTATTAACAATCACGTGTTACGCGTGCGCATTGCCGTGGCACTGTTCCCTTAAGTATCTCTCAAACCATATTTGTGTAATACTCCATACATAAATGCACACCTGACTTTATTGGTTCCTGTTGCTTTGTTTCAGACAAGTTATGTCAAGAATCTGTTAAACATTACACAGTATGTGCCATCATTAAGAGAGCAGATCCTGGAAATGGTTATTAATCATACCACCAAGATTGATGTAAATAAATTGTTTCTTTTAAAAAATGATTTAATTTGTGCATTAAATTGTGCATTATAATTATTATGTGCACATAAAAAGTCTGCATGCATTTGTATATCATGTACATGAGTAGTATAGTCGGAGTCAAAATGATACCCGTTTTTCTTGCACAACAAAACTCAAAAAGTTGTAATGTTATGGACGCCTTTTTTCTTGCACAAGGGGCGTCATAAAGCGAATTCAGAAATCCACTTCATGACGCCCCTTGTGCAAGAAAAAAGGCGTCCATACCATTACAACTTTTTGAGTTTTCTTGCACAAGAAAAAAGGGTATCAGTTTTGACTCCGACTATACTACTAGGGGTAACTAAGGGTCATTCAAAGTGTCACTAGACATTCTTGTACATAAAATCCAACTTGATAATCCTATTAGAGATATGATTACATATAGTTATATAGACATCGATTGCTTGTACATAAAATCCAACTCGATAATCCTATTAGAGATATGATTACATATAGTTATATCGATATCGATTGTCCCGCAACAGCCTTACACCTAGAAATCTAAATTTGGAGTATCTGTTAAAGCTATCCTAACACATAGTTATATCGAAGGGAGAATGGTGAGACCACGTAGTGAACCACTTCCACGGAGTCTAGCTCGAGAGGCAGGTGCCATTCTAGAGGAGAGAGATGGAATGCTCGAGGGAGTGGAGATAGGTCGCCGTACTATCCGATGGCGCTTCTTCCAAGGTGTGGCAGGAGATTTGACCCCTAGGATCATGGAAAAGTTAGTTGCAAAGGTAAACACCAGCTTCTACCTACGATACAGCTACACCTATCGCATTCGCAATGTCAACGACGGGCGTGTGATGCTATTCTCCAAGACTGTCCCAGGCTCTCCATGGGTGAACATCCTAGGAGACGCAGAAGAGTGGATCAATAGCAAGGAGACAGCTCGTTTGAATCCCGACAACATCGATCGACCAAATACCCAATGGGCCTTCGTTCGTTGGATATATGTGGATGTCAAGGTCGTGATCGATCGTCAGCTTCTGTTGGGAACAGGTCCACTGCCCCAATGGCTTCGCCAGAAAAAAGGAATGTTTGCCCTCGATCGATATGGCGACAACCTATGTCTGTGGCGCTGCCTTGCCGTATACAAAGGAGCCTGTGCAGACAAGTGCAACACCTCGGCTCGAAAACTTGCCCAGGACTTCTATCGCCTGGCAGCGCCCACACAAGACGTTCCCAGAACTTCCATAGACCAGCTGGAGGAAGTCGAGTTACACTTTGGAATCGGTATTCGGGTGTATGAACCCACGGAGGATGGCGCTTGGCATCTGACGCGACATGCAGCTCACTACAAGCATACGATGACGATTGGGATATACGAAGGACATGCCTTCTACATCAAGAACATCGACAAGATAGGGAGTGTCTACGTATGCAACGATTGTAAGCAACGGTTCACAAAAGCCTCGAACCTTCACCGCCATGCAGATCGTTGCAGGCGTGGCGAAACGAAGATTGTTTGCCCCGGAAAAGTAATTACAGTACCCCAGTCGGCATACGAAAAAGCCTTCTGGCCAGAGAGCACCGCTAGCAAAGTCGCTTTATGCTGGTTGGAACGCGAAACCGAAAGGATTGGACAACACATTCATCATGCAGCTTGTGGACATGGTGGAGAGCATTGGATAGAAGGAGCGCCGGTCGACGGCTACGAACCTCTTTCGAAAACCATCTTCCAATTTCATGGATGCTATTTCCATGGCTGCCCGAAATGCTTCCCTAGGGAAAGGAGGCTCTATCTCAAGACCTGTGAAAGAACGGCAAAGCTACAAGGAGCTGGTTATACAGTAGTGGAAGCTTGGGGCTGCTCCACAAAGAAGAAAAACAAACCGGTCCCCACACCAACACAAACTGTCTACCCACATTTCATAGTTTACGATTTCGAAGCCTATCTCGATACAACGAAAGGAAGACAACCAACAGACCACCTGACCATCGAAAACGTCCACGTTCCAATATCAGTATCAATTGCCGACACGTACAATCGAAAGCCAACCCACATCTGTCGACGCAATCCAAAAGAACTCATCGAAGCCTTCGTCGAAGAACTCCAGCAAAGAGCAGAGACAATCCAAGTAGCTATGGCAAGATGGTACAGGCTAGATACACTCAAATTCTCCTTCGACACCCTACCAAAGGGACAACAAGCGAAGATCGACGAATGGATCGGTCAAGTTCCAGTATTGGGATTCAACTCTGGAAGGTACGATCTCAATCTGATCAGGGAGCACTTCGTAGGAACCATTGCCGACACCTGTACAAAAGTCCGGGTGGCAAAGAAAGCCAACACCACTATGTTTCTCTTGACTCCCGATTTCCGTTTCCTCGATGTGATGAACTACCTTGGACCAGGTACTTCCTACGAACGTTGGATCACTGCATATGGATGCGAGTTGCAAAAGAGTTTCTTCCCATATGAGTGGTTCGACTCTCCCGACAAGTTGGATCACATTGGATTACCAGACTATCCAGAGTGGGGTTCGAAGTTGAAAAGAGAACACCTACTATCTAGGGAAGAGTTCGAAGACTGCAAGCGCACCTTTCTCGACAAAGGAATGAAGACCTTTGCAGACTGGCTAAGATACTACAACAACCTAGATGTAGTTCCATTCCTAGAGGCACTCGAAAAGATGAGAGATTTCTATCACGAGAAAGGAGTAGACATGCTGAAAGATGCAGTGTCCATCCCAGGAGTCTCACTACAGTTCCTACTTCGAGGTAGTGTAGAAAGGGGAGCTGAGATGTATGCTCCAAGTAAGGAAGCCTACCACATGCTGAAAGATGCTGTCGTGGGAGGTCCAAGCATAGTGTTCACCAGACTCCACGAAGCAGGAGTGACTAAGATTCGTAGTCATCAGGGTGGAACTAAGATTTGTCGTAAGATTCTGGGATATGATGCCAACGCCCTATATCTTTCCACGATGGAATTCGAAATGCCTTGTGGAAAGGAAAAGGTTGTGCACTACGATGAGCCAGGTCTAGAAGCCGAAGGATTTGTCGAATGTCTACAAAATGGTTCGTGGTTTGGATATGCAGAAGTAGACATCGAGATACCAAAGAAATTGTGGAAGAAATTTGAGGAGATGCCACCCTTCTTCTACAACAAGAAAATCCCCAAGGAAGCAATTCCTCCACAAATGTTGGCCTACCTCACAAAGACAGGTAGAAAGCTCAGCGAGGAAAAGAAGCTAGTTGGAAGTCTCTCTGGAAAGAAGTTGCTACTCTATGAGCCTCTATTACGTTGGTATGTAGATCATGGTGCAGTGATCACTGCTGTCTACCGAACGATAGACTACGAACCCAAAGAAATCTTCGGATGGTTCGTGGACCAAGTCACTGAGGCACGTCGTATGGGAGATGAAGATAAAGGTGAGGCTTTGCTGGCAGATGTGTTCAAGTTACTAGGAAACAGCGCCTATGGAAAGTTGCTCGAAGACTTGGGACGCCAAACAAAGGTCACCTATACAAAAGATGAGAAGGTTGTGGACAAAGCATTGCGAAGTGTTTGGTTCGAAGACCTGGAAGAGATTGGTGATGCATATGAACTCGAGAGCCGAAAGGACCAGATCCGAATCAAACGCCCTTTCCAAGTAGGTATCGCTGTGTACCAGCTCGCAAAGCTGCGTATGCTTGAGTTCTACTACGACTTCCTCGACAAGTACATCGATCGCAAAGATTTCGAATATATACAGATGGACACGGACAGTGCGTACATTGCCATCTCTGGAAACAGCATAGATGAAGTTGTACGACCGGAACTACGTGAGGATTTCGAAGCCAATAGGAAGGAATGGCTAGCTTGGGACGAATGGAGCAGTCGTACACCAGGACTCTTCAAACTCGAATTCGAAGGACAGCGCGCCATTGCCCTATGCTCGAAAGCCTACTACGTCGATACGGGTGGCAGCAAGAAGTATTCCGCTAAAGGTATGTCTAGGCGGCACAACGATATTTCGTGGGATCGATTCAAAGCAGCCCTCCAGGGTAGTATCGACATAGCGAAGAACCGAGGCTTCCGACTATTGCCAGAAGGTATAACAACCTACGAACAACGGAAGCTTGGGCTATCGGCTTACTACGACAAAAGACGCGTTCTTCCCGATGGAATCCACACCGAGCCAATAGAGTACGCTGTCTAGCGCTTGGATACGAACAGAATTCCTTTCGGTGGTAGTTCTGTATCCCTAGGAACGACTTGTAGCTCTTCACGAACGAATCCACGTTTGGGTGCGTCCTTCTCCTTCGCAAGGTAGTAAAGCACAGGCTGTCCCGAAGATACTACACTTCGCGAAATGGTGTATATCTGCAAACTCCACACAGGATCAGTAGCTCTACGTTTTTCACCTCCTTCCAATTCTCCTGGTGCATAGAGATATCGAACTAGAACGTCGAATGGTAGACGCTCTTCTCTCAATCCAACGGTGCGCGAATACGTAGGAGTCTTCAGATCTACTTGTTGCGCTACTACAGAATTCGAAGGCTCTTTACCAGTCAACCGAGTCACCTCACTGTTCATGGCTTTGATAACCATTGGTAAACGAACTACCCATTCTCTACTACGCTCATCTGATCCTTCCGAAGTAAGTACCATCTCTTGTGCATATTGATATCCAAACAATCTCTCAGCTAGAGTCCTATTTGCTCTTTCAACGAAACTTTGCGCTCTATGATTACCAGCCTCACCTCGTTGAACTTTCGTACCATGTAGTTCTAGCGTTTCAGACATACGTCCCATGAATTCTCTACCAGGATCTACTTGCAATGTCTTTGGCCATTCTAGTGGACTACGTTTATAGATTCGTTCGAATGCCGCAGAAACTTCACCACTATCTTTAGATGCCAAAGGTTCGGCTTCTTTGTATCGAGAAGCTACATCTATTACCACCAATGCGTACTTGTATAGCTTCCGTCCACGCCCAGGTCGATCGTGTGGTAGAAATATCAAATCAGCTTGGTGGACTTCATTTGGTTTCGATACAGTCCAATGCGGTCGTGGAATGTGTTTTGGTGGTGGTAGATATATTTGCCACATAGATTGCTTTTCCAACCAACTCCTAGCTACGTCTTCTGATGCTTTCGCTGCTACCGATAGCTTACCAATTGCAGAGTGACCTTTCCAATAGCCCATAGGACCATAGAAGATATTCGCAAGTTTAGAATCCATCATACATCTATACATTCTAACCTTCAACAGATGAAAAAAAAAAAAAAAGGAAGGAATGAGAACAAGGCCTCATTTTTTCCGTTTTTTTTTTAGTAGTAACCTAGTAGTAGCTTAGTAGTAGCTTAGTAGTAGCTTAAGTAGCTTAGTAGTAGCTTAGTAGTAGCTTAAGTAGCTTAGTAGTAGCTTAGTAGTAGCTTAGTAGTAGCTTAAGTAGCTTAGTAGTAGCTTAAGTAGCTTAGTAGTAGCTTAAGTAGCTTACTAGTGGCTAGTAGTAACTTACTAGTAGCTTAGTAGTAGCTTAGTGGTAACTTAGTAGTAGCTTACTAGTAGCTTGCTAGTAACTTAGTAGTAGCTTACTAGTAGCTTAGTAGTAGCTTAGTAGTAGCTTAAGTAGCTTAGTAGTAGCTTAAGTAGCTTAGTAGTAGCTTAAGTAGCTTACTAGTGGCTAGTAGTAACTTACTAGTAGCTTAGTAGTAGCTTAGTGGTAACTTAGTAGTAGCTTACTAGTAGCTTGCTAGTAACTTAGTAGTAGCTTACTAGTAGCTTAGTAGTAGCTTAGTAGTAGCTTAGTAGTAGTACCTAGTACGTTTCTATAGCCATTTACTAATAGCGTATCCAACGCCTAGCATTCCACCACCAACGTAGAGCAACTCACCAGTCTTCTGATTGTTTGAGGGTTGGTAGTAGTCAGATAAGTGGGGTTCTTTCATCTCTTTGAGACGTTTAAGCGCCTTACGTAACTTATCGGATCGCACTAAGGCTTCGTTGGTATCTCTTTGATCGTTGCGTGCGTTGCGTTCAAGACCTTCCTGCTCTTGTGCATAGTCGTATCGTCTTTGACGTTCGATTCTATACGCTTTCATTTCACGTGCTAGTTTTTCGGTGGCCCTATCGTGTCTCTCTCGTTCTGCATCTACATTACTACCCCTTCCAAGCATTCTAGCTAGTATGCCACCACCAGTAAATGCCGTTGCATTCAATATAGCGCCGAAAATGGCCATTCCAATTGCTGCTGCCATTATGTTACGATTTCTTTTCTTTTTCTTTTTCTTTCTCAAGATATTTCTTTGCGTATAAGCTACCAAGTATCACGGCAGTCCACTTTGCGTAATTCACTAGGGAAGAAGAAGGATCGCTAAGCATGGATTCCTTGGTAGTCTTTTTTACGATCCACCCAATACCAGCAGCGAGTCCAACAATTATAGATGCATCGGTTGCCGTCTTCATCAATTCCTTATCCATCTCGCCATATATAAGTATGGTCTCGAGTCTTTAAGTGTTACTCCATGTCTAGTGCCGTTGGCTTTGCCGGAGCTGCAGGTTGTGTCGTGCTAACGGTGGCAACACGCTTATTGCCATCTACATACTTCTTGTACGCAAAGTATGTGCCAAACAATGTAGCGCCAGTACCGATGACTGCGAGGATAGTCAGGTTTTCGATCCGACCTTTCTCTACGTCGACTTCTTTGCATGATTCGCTTTCGCGCGTCAACTCTCTCTTCTGAGATTCTCTAGCGAGCTTGTTGCTTAATGCTAGTGCCTTTCCGGCTGCGACGCGCTTTGGGTTTTTTACCTTAGTTGGTACAGTCGTTGGAGGATTCGCAGTTATCTGATCCGTCTGTCCTTCCATCTTGATTCGATATAGTAGGTATATGTGGAGGTTCAACAGTTGTTCCAGGAATGACTATGTGACCAGATATGTGGAATAGGACGCTAGCTAGAGCTACAAGGCGACCTGCTTTGAGCGATAGTAGGCCAGTCGCAGCACTGATTTCATTGCGGACTAGAGGGTCTTCTTGTAGGTCCTTGATCAGTGCTTCTTGAGAATCTATTGGTACTAGGTAGGCAACTAGGCGGGTAGCTAGACGTGTCACACCGTCGACTAAGCCTTTCGTTACTTGCTGAGCTAGGACGGCCTGATACCTCCTATACAACTTGTCTATTTCTTTCTCAGAAAGTCTAGAGATGTCTCCTAGAGAAAAGTTCTTACCTAAGTATTCTTTCGTTACGCCTGTTGCGGCTAAGATCGAAAGTGATTCACGATTGTCTGATGTGACGTCTAGGACGGTTGGTGGTGGACCTGTTACATCCTCACCGAATATCTCGAGTATTTCTTTATCCATGATAATATGTTATAGGTGCTGGGAGCTCTAACACTACCTCGAAAGGATGGCGGAGACAGAAGCACATGCGAGCGAACTTATGGGATCCAAGTATCATTCGTAACTCTTTGCATTCTTGTGAGCCTCCATAATCCTCAAATATCTTTTTGCCATCTACGGCCGATGCTGTATGAAATGCTACTACGATAGCTACGTTCTCGCGGAAGGGTTTACATATGCTCGTTAGTTGTTGGGACAGCACCCAAACGGAAAGCCCTATATGTCGTGCAGAAAAGGCTAAGTCCACTAGCTTGTCAGTTCGTTTCTTGACGTCCTTCGATGCGGCGCAATCATCGAGAATCAATAGAGTATTGGTACCTGACCAAAACGTTGCGCAAATACTCAAAGTAGCGTCGATGGCATCCTGCGGTGGTGACATGACGAAGAAATGAGGATCTCGATTTGCGAATCCACGATAAGTTTTGTTGTAGGCATACGTAGGACAAATCAGTACTATGTAATCGAACTTACCACGAAACGATCCACGAAGTTGTTCTATGAGAAACGCAGTCTTCCCACAATTCGTTGGACCGACTATGAGTGCGTTGAACGGCACGTGCTCTACGAGAGAATCCATCAGTATAATATACTCTGCAGAGATCTGTTCAATATCGTGACCTGAGCATCCGCAAGGACATAGATGTGCATTTTCACATTTCCACTTCCCTTTGCAGTTCTATGTATGCGAATGTCGATGTCCTTTCCACTGCCGGTTTGTGCCAAGCCATCACCATGAACGGTGGAATCTTTTGCTGTGCGACAATCGATTAGGATAGCGAATCTATTTTCAAAGAACTTCTTTGGAGTCATGGAAGTATTGGGTGTACCAAACCAGCCTCTTGCAGCCTCCCAGAAATCTAGGGGAAGCATGCCGCTTGGAAAGAGTCTGTTGGGAATCCCGTTGACATCTACTTCTACCTTTGAAATATCTGGATTCGAGAATGCTTCACTATCTCGCGTGCCAATGGTAGGTGGATCTATGAATAGTAGAAGTAGTCCAGCAAAGGATCGTCGTGGAACATTGATGTTTTGAGATATCAAAGTATCGGATGTTTTAGCGATATCTACTGTCTTGAAGTGAACAGCGTAGTTGTATAGGAGTGCAGCACCTGTTTCGTATTTGTGAAGTGCACTACTAGCCAGCGTTTCGTTCCTGATTGCTTCGTATTCTAGTTGGATGTTGGTAAGTTGGTACGTACCTATCTTCGTCGTATCCGATCCAATTACTACCTCGTTGGCAGGCGCTAGAGTCAACTCGAATGTAATCGTATTTTCTAAGGCATGTCGATATAGAACTCCATGTTGTGTCAGAATGTCAACGTCTAATGGAATCCTATACTTAGAACCACATGCAGCTAGGAGCGCGTTGTCTGCAGCAGACGAAGTACTTGCGTCACCAGCTTTCGATCGTAGCTTATTCAAGTTCTCTGATTGAATGCCTTGTTGTACTCTAGACTCTCTCTCCTGCGTAGATAGGTATACATCAGAGTACGTTTGTAGGAGGTCTGGCCTGACAAGGTCTTCTACTGTTTCAGCTCCCATCCTACAGATTCTACGCATGACCAAGCAGCGTCCAACGTTCGAAACGACTCTGTTATTCGCATGTCCACCAGATAGTACGATGTCGCCCAATAGCGCTAAGCTACCAGGTACTAGTACTACATCTTCTGCTAGCTTTGGGACTTCTACGTATAGAGTCTCACCTGGATTGGCAGATGATCGAGTGAAAGTTTTCCTATACAAGTCTCGCGGAGCCTTGAGTGCATGAGGCTCTCTTCGTGCTTGTGTGGGATCCAACGTTAATGAGATCATGTTGAATATAACTATATATGTAGATATGTTTAACATGGCCTCTGATGGGAGGTATGAGGAAAGACCTGATGAAGCTGGAAAGGGTAGAGACGACAACGATACTGTCAATGAAGAAGCGCGGAAATTGGCGTTTACAGACTCTACGAATGTGGATCCTAGTGAATCACTCAACCTGAAAACTAGACGCAATTATAATGAAGAAGGTGCTCGACCGAAGTATCAGGAAACGGCATTGACAGATGGAGAGTTTAGTGAATTGCTGGATGAGGATAGAATCGAACGGCCTAAATTTAGCGATCGCCACGTATTCTTCGAAACAGGCATATCGGATAGAACGAAACAAATGTTATTCGATGCTGTATGGGAACACTATGCGGATGTAGGGATTCGTGGAGACCTTGAGATAACTAAAGTATGGGATGCCGATAAGGAACGGGGCAGAATCTATCTTCACGCATTTGGAAGTAAAGAGAAGCCCATACCTTTGACCACAGTGAAGGGTGAAAGATATCAAAGTATGGGTAAAGATCTCAAATTTGTCCTAGGTCCTACGGATGCAGAAAGAGCAGAACAAGTCATCCAAGGTCAAGAAAAGGCCGCCGAACATCTCAAAGTAGAAGATAGCATACTTCTAAGCTCAACGTCAACTGAGGATCAGAAGGAAGCGGCTAAGGAAGAGAAAGTACACATCCATGACGAAATAGAATTACTCGAACGTCAAGAAGAAGCCATACTAAAACGTATGTCGCTACGTGAAAGGATCAAATACATTTTCAGAAAGCATGGAATGACCGTTCTTGCAGTGGTAACTTCTATTGGCGCTATCGTTAGTACGATAGTTTCCCTGTTGTCGAAATCCGTACCGAAACCAATAAAGACTGGTATTGATAAAGCAGCAGATGCAGTAAAGAAGGGATTGCAAACGACTGGGGGGTTGTTGAAAGAAATGGGAAAGAAACTTGGACAGATCCTACCTGGAATGATTGGATCGATTGCGAGTTTCATATTTACTATGGCTGGTAAAGCTCTGGGAGTACTAGCACAGAACGTTTGGTTATTCATTGTAGCAATAGTGGTGATCACTATAGAGCAATACAAACGACGTTAACGAAACAACATCCATGCAATTCCAGCTGCGGCAATGGATGTCACTGCGAGATTAATCTCATGTTGTGGGGCAGCCTTTTGTACGGGATCTTGTTTCTTGTGCGTGACAGCCTTTAGTACAGGATCTTGTTTCTTGTGCGTCTCGAGAGGTGACACCAATTTCTTATCTGGTGGTCCTTCCATAGGAAGAGGTGGGTGTCCTTTGACTTCTGCATTGATGTCGTTAACGCCTAGCGACATATCTTTCGTGGCTTTCGGGATTGGATTCTTATAACCATCTTTCTCACTAAGATAGTACTCTAGATCGCTTGGCAATAATCGCACATCTATAGCTATTGCTAGATCGAGCTTCTTATGCGTTGCTGTTATAGCAGTAAGATAGTTTTTATAGCTCACCACTAAATCGTTTTCGAGAATAGCGTCTTCGACTAAGCTCTTAAACTTTTCTTTGACGTTATGACTATCTACGATGGATTCGTTCAAGTCGGCTTGAGCACCAAGTATGCAATGTCCAAAAGCCTCGACAGATCTATTCAACCTACCCAATCCAGCATCTGTCAAACCCTTTCCGATTGGTGGTGTAAACCAATTGTATTGTTTCCCTTCGTGTTCATCATTCCTAATGAAAGCTATCAGAGTTCCCTTGTCCTCCTTACCTCCTTCATCTTTAAACAAAGTAGAGTCCTCGGGCCATGTGGTTACTTTGTTGTAACTTCGACCATGGGCAGTTACATATCCGTTTACGTAGCCAGTTGGTCCAGGGTATAACATGAATACATCTCCTAATCCATTATTCCTACCTCCGTGCCATCGGAAGTCTGGTGTTCGAGATAACTCAAACTCGATGCATAATTTCTCCAGGGCTGCTTCGTTGTAGAGGTTGTTGAGTTGCTTGAAATTGGAGTTACCAGGTAAAGGAACTCCATGAGCACCACCAAGTTCATGTAGAATTCTTCGTATCGTGAAATAAACGTGGAATCGTAGGAACCCTTGGACAACTGGTGGATACGTTTTGAAAATGGGGTCAAACAACGATACTCCACATCCGGAAGTTGCACACCACGTTGCGAAATTCAATTGCTGAGGCCAATAGTGGAAATCTGGACCATGTAACCATCTATGAGACTCCTTTTCTGTCGTATGCTTTACAACGATCTCCTTGAATATATTTGGAACGCCTGCTTTGAACTTATTCTTTGGGGTGACATATATCCATAGATTAGTGAGATCGATATCTTGTGCTGGTTCAGTAGAAGGAACTGCTGTAATGGGATATTTCGCACTCCTGTCTAGTGTCAACGTAGATGGGAAACCTCTATGCACATCCCACAACGCATTATCGATGCGTTTTTGAATCGTAGTAGGTAACTTCGAGACGTCATTGCCGTAAACGACATAGCTAGAATCTCCATCTCGAAACCAAATACTCGTCGAATATTTGCCTGGACCGTTCACTTCCGTAGAGGTATAGAACTTGTGAAGATCTGCATGTGGGTATTTCTTCTTGAACTTCGCTAATAGATCTGCATTCAATGTTGCGACCTCTCTACTTTCCACATCTTCTCTATCTATCCGAGCTTTATTCTCTCTCCTAGCTCGATTCTCAGCCTTCGACCGTACATTGGTATTCGGTGTTGGTCTCTTATCGTCTCTCGCTATCTCTAGTGCTCGGATGGTAGCTGAAAATACCTCCATGTCTCCTCGTGTTGAAGCTATACATACATATAGTTATACCTTCAACATATAAGATGGTTCTCTTACATGTCACCACCACATCGGCTGACCATACTGTCTACTTCGACGACCCTATTCTTATACAGAACATTTCACTACTCGAGATCACTTTCGAGAACAGTTGGTGGAATCTAACAGAGGCGGGCTCGTTCAGGTGGAATGCCGGTAGTATTATGTTCCCACACGACGTTGCCATAGGGGCCTACAACTTTAAGAGAATCAAGAAGGTCTTAAAGCCTGCAAGTGATGCTGGTATCGTAGAATTTGAGGGAAGGATCCCCCTTAGGGGACACGCCATAGTAGTTAAGAAACCAATCAAATTCGATAAGAATTTCTATGCACTATTAGGTGTCAAAGGTGGAGAAGAAGAGAATAACGAGTTCCTGCTAAAAGTTGGTACTTACCGCGTTGAGATCAAAGATATCCATGCAGTGTATGTCCGTTGTGATGCGGTGGATTCTGGTTTCTCACTTCTAGAGGGAAAACGATCGAAAGTCTTGGCTAGCATAGAGGTCCGAGGTCCTTGGTTTTCAAGGACAACCTATACTATAACGAATCCCCAAACCCTGCAAGCTATAGGGACAATGCAAAACAGTCTTAGCCTTACGATTCTTGATGAGAAAGGCAACATGGTAGACTTCCATGGTCGACCGATACGATACGTGTTGAAGCTTGAGTAAGCTATATGTATAACGTATGATGGAAGGCGATTCGATTCCACCGTTTCCCTCAGCACCAAGTATCTATCCACAGATCGCTAACGACACTGGAAAGAGCTTTAGACTGCAAACGATCCGAGACACGCTTTCGGACATTGAAGTTCAAGAAAGACACTACGAAGGTGTGCGCAAGAAATATGCACGTTCTCAAGGAATAGTTCATGGAATCGCAGTGGCAACTGGAGGTCTATCTGTGATCTTATCTGGATCTGGATTGGGCGCAGCGTTGACTGGGGTTGGAATAGTGATTGGTCTACCACTTGGAGTTATTGGTGGACTATGTGGATTAATTTCAGCATATACGACCCTTGGAGCTAAGAAGTTAGGAATGAAGGTTTCTAAGCATGAAAGGACAACTATGTTGGCAAAGGCGAAAATCAATACTATTCGAGATCTAGTATCGAAGGCCTTACGCGATGAAAACATATCCGACTCTGAATACAGTCTCATCCTGAACGAAGCGAATAAGTATGAGATCATGAGATCTGAAATTCGTCGCAAGGCTTCCATAGGTGAAAAAAGTCCAGATCGGGTTCGAGCCGAACTCAAGCAAGAAGTGCAAAAGGAAATGCGAGAAAAACTTGGAATGTAAGAATCGCCGTTTCCTATGAAAGAAATGAACATGGCTCTCACTTCCACTTCGCTAAGTCCTACTGCTAGTTATCCCATGCTTAGCGTAGATTGGTTCGAAGTGGGAATGGTAAGAAGACAACTTCTTGACAAAACGCTTGACTGAATTTCCAAATACGTCACATCGTTTAACGACCTCGTTAAGAGACATAGACGATCCTAAACGACGTAGCACCTCGTAACTTGCTCCAACAACTTTCGTCTTAATTACCGATCTGCCTACATTGTTTTCTATTGCCATAGTAACAACCTCGTGGACTATTTGTTGAGCGTCTATAAGTACTCCTTGAGGATCGAGTTTAAGGAAAGTCGTTGTAATGTGAGGAACTATGCGCTCGGCATCCAAGTCTACATCGATCTCATCGTCGTCACACAGAGCACGTATAAAGACCTCTCCTCTATGGATGCCTTTGTTGCTTAGTTGCATGAAGCGAGCAACCTCACCTTTAGATCGGACGAATCCACATTGTATGCACGCATGGTAGAGTAGAGAAGCTAGAATATGTCTCTTAGCATCGCTACGCTTGGGATGAACTTTCATTACTTGGGTGAATGCGTCGGCTACGATTCCTAACGCGTTCATAGGGAACGATAGGTCATAACTTTGTTTGTAAACAGCGTTGTATGCTCGTAGTTCTTGTAGGAGCGTTCGTCGTTGCAGTTCCGTGTTATCGCTTTGCTTTGGTTTTGCACGGTCTAGATCACTTTGATACTGAAATCCGTCCGGACCTACTATACGCAGTCGAGTAGTAATGATTTCGACCTTCGTTTCTTCACATGGTTCAACCTCGGAAACGAGACCACAGGTGGGACATACGAATTCCGTTCCTTGTATTTCAAAGGGGCAGAGACAATCAGGACATGTTTCACTGGTGTTAATATGTTCCACTTGTGGTTCGATATTCAGGCTTCTACGAATTCCAGGACCAAACAATCTGACTAGATCGTCCATGATACAACTATAGATGTTTATATGTTTAAATAGAAAAAAAAAAGAAAAAAAGGAATGAAGAGGGTCACGCAACGACCTTCTTCATTCCTTTTTTTTTTTTTTTTTTTCGTGGCTATTCCTAATCGTCCTTCTCGCTCCTCAAGGCAGCCAACACCTTGTTGAGTGCATGGGTGAGAGACTCTCCGAGACCTTCCTCTGGTTCCACCCCTCTTGGTTCCGTGGTCAATGCTACCTCAGCAGGCTCCTCCGGTTCCACCATGTTTGGCTCTGCAAGTTCCTCCTTTCTTGGACCCTCTAGCGTCTTGCTGGACTTCTTAGCGCGTTTTACATAGACACCGGGACACTTCATCTTGATGGCGAGACGGTCGCATCCTGAGCAAAGCTCGTAATCAGTACGACATCCTTTACCGCACTTCGAGCATGGTATTAATGGGGCACAGCCTTTTGCGATTTGGTAGTTGTGCTGGGAACAGAACTTCGTTGTCTTCGAAATCCTCTTTTGGCATTTCGTGTCCTTCCCTCTCATCAACCAATCACAAGTTACTACCTCAATCATTGTGGCGTCTACATTTGAGTTCTTCTTCGACATGTTCGATCTGTATGGTGTTAATGCGTACTAAGATAACAACGTAAGCTAGTATTGTGGAATAAAGAATATATACTAATACCATTTAGTGGTAATATACAGTATAATAATCATTCCTTTAACATATACTTCAAGTTTTAGATTCTTAGGTGCAGTTGGATTCAATCGGATTCCTATCTGGCATTATAGGCATTCACATAGTAATCTAGTAGGGTATTTTCTTCCTCTATGGTGAGATGGGAGTTCTTAATGATCCACTTAACGAGCCATTTAGCGGTATGAAACTGATCGTTGCTACAGGCGCATAGTAGAGCACGATGAATGTATTCACACTCTATGGTTATCTGAAAACGTTGAATGAGCCATTTGATGCTATTAAGCTGCCCATACGCGCCGGCCTCTATCATAGCAAACATGACGGCATAGCCCTCTTTGGTGAACTGGAAGTGCTTAATGAGCCACTTAGCAATACCAAGATGACCGTACCTTAAGGCAGCGCATAGAGTATGATTGGTGTATCTATCCATTTTATTGAAACGTAAGTGCTTGACGAGCCACTTAACAATATTAAGGTTGCCATGATCGCTGGCGTAGATGAGAGGAAGGCTGTCGTCGACGTGGCTTGCGGAAATGCCGAAAGTCCTAGCCAATTTGTCTCGATCGGCATCATTATGAGTAGAACCCAAACCAAAACATAGTACTTGTATACGGAACTCTCGGTCTACGTCTTTGTAGCGCGCGAGAGATGCAGCACCGTTTAGGCGTTTTGATACCCTTGCAATGCTTGAGAATGACGTAGGACCTGCATGCTCTACGATCTTAGTCAAGATTTCTAGAGGGAGGTACGATATATAATCCATAGTGGAAGATATCGATATACAGTATAATAATCATGTCTCTAACAGATACTCAAGTTTGGATTTTATGTACAAGAATGTCTAGTGACACTTTGAATGACCCTTAGTTACCCCTAGTAGTATAGTCGGAGTCAAAACTGATACCCTTTTTTCTTGTGCAAGAAAACTCAAAAAGTTGTAATGGTATGGACGCCTTTTTTCTTGCACAAGGGGCGTCATGAAGTGGATTTCTGAATTCGCTTTATGACGCCCCTTGTGCAAGAAAAAAGGCGTCCATAACATTACAACTTTTTGAGTTTTGTTGTGCAAGAAAAACGGGTATCATTTTGACTCCGACTATACTACTACATGCATGCTTATATACAATAGAGTGGATTTCGTATGAGTTGGGACAAAAATATGGCATGTCTGTAGCCTTACCATAACTACTGTAACTTAATCTACCATAACTCTGTAATTTGATTGGATCAGAAAGACAAAAAACGTGGGTCGGAATAGCCCACTTCCAAGATATGCCTCACTTCCTACGTACAAAGGAATCAATACGAGGCTCCATGCATAATGCTCAGCCATTCGTGACAAAGTACAGAAGTCTTGTCACGAACGACTGAGCATTATGCACAGAGCCTCGTATTGATTCCTTTGTATGTAGGAAGTGAGGCACATATCGGAAGTGGGCTATTAAACCATTCCAATGTCACAGCATACCATAACTAACCTTGCCATAAGCAGGGTTGTCAGTAGAAATTGAAACGAGGTTACATGGTGTTTTACAGATGCCGGTTACATTTTGCTAAGAATAAGTTCAAATGCCTTAATGAAGGAAAATTTAAAGCAAAATAGGTGGCTACTTTTATCCAGACAGCTGGCAGATTTCTGTTGGTTGCCCGCTTCTATTGACAAGTCATTGTCGTAATGTGCTCACTCAGACATTATATTGATGTTGTTATACTATTTCAATCCTCAGGTTGAAGTTCCTAAGCATGAACTTGAAGACAGCAATTTAGAAGATGATACCACACAGTTTCAGGTTGATTTGGTAAAGGCCCTTTAATTATTATTACTGAATATACTAGAGGTTTCTAACAAAAGTGAAGTGCTGCAAGCAGTAGAGTATATGAAATTGTAGTTTAATATTCTGACTCCTTGCTAGAGCCGTGTGATATTAGTGCACAAGTAAATAAATGGCCTGAATCTGCCATTGACACTTCATGTAGGGGAGACAACCATTTCCGAGGTTATCTAAAAACCTTTAGTTGCTTAATTATTGATAATGTATTTAACTTCTTAAGTTATAATCCGCTGAACGTCCGTGGTGCATTGAATAGTGTATATGTTTATACGAGATCGCAGCAGTACATTGAAATGTAGTGAGGGGTCGCTATCGCCAACAGCGCGCATTCGATTTTATTTTTTCAGTTTCTCTCATTAAAAAAGCTTGGCAATTGTTATATAAAACAAATAGATTATATTTTTCCGTTTGTTTGTTGTCATATATGTACAGAGGACGTCACAGCGTGTGAAGATCGACAGTCATGACTGCGACGACCCAGTTCATTTGTGATTGTTTCAGTTTGATCATTTGCATTAAATGCGTAAACACAATGGGTCAAGCAGCTGTTCTTCAGTTCGTTAAAGCAAGGAACAGCCGTCAGACAAGGCTAATTAATCCTTCTAGCCTTCCCACGGCACTGGGAAAACATCTGATCGTATCGTCTGTTACTCTGGTGAAAAAATAATCAAACAAAGAAACTCTGCTCGGATACAAGCCGCATTCACCGAGGAAACAGGGTTTTCTTTCACAACCCAAAGCAGTAAACAGCATCCTAATGTTTTGATAGAATGTTTCAATAACTTTTTGTGCAATATCCTACTTACCTAAACCGATAGAAGCGGGGATTATTGTGGGTATAGTCGAGGTCTCATTCGCTATACAAAATGGCGAAAGGCCAATGACACATGAACCGAAAGCACGGATTGTAGTTACCAGTTCTCTGCTCCGATGAAATGATAACGAGGCACAATGTAGGTCGAGGAACCCAAAAGAATTCAAATGAACTTCGGTATCGGCACATCAAAGACGTTCGAAATGGGTTGCTGCGAGCGCAACAAATGTATTACTTCCATGCATTTAATGGGCCTTTTGCAGGAATACATTCACGTGGTTGTACTGGATGGAAAGAAAATCTGACTTCATTTATTTAAAGGCATTTGTACGAGATTGGTGGTCCGGTATTAGCAAAAGCTGTTCTCCACTTCCAATTGGTGATCTTTCTAAAGTGTGGTTGCCATACAGTAAGCCTTTCCCATGGGATCACAAGCACAATTGATTGGTTATTGAAGTGATATATGAGCACGTGACTGTTTCTTTCAAACGTCCTATAATAATTATTGACATTTATTATACGACTATGACGTAATTTTACCATATTAGGTCACAAAAACGGACTGATATGCCAGCGTATTACCCACTAGATTGTCGTATTACCCGCTAGTAAACCAGTATTGACCGATTTAGTCTGAGTTCAAAGCAAAAATAGCCGATGAGAATTGTTACGAACTCAACGCGGACTACCCAAACTTTGACTTAATAGGACGTTTCGACGACATTGACTTTGATACAGAACTTATTAACGCTGTCGAGTTGCTTGATGAAACTGAAATGACTGACACTTCCAGTGGCAATGTTAGAAGCGAGAAAAAAAAGGGAAAAAACACTGTTTCTAGTTGAACTATAAATTCGAGAACTTTTGCCACAGCTTATAAAAACAAGCTAGTTTTACGAGATTCATATCACATGTCATACTTTTACTTTATTATCCAATGAAATTAAAGGCAATTTTCTGGCTTTCCGTCGATCACGTCATTGATGCAGAGATTTCTTGATATCGTGGATATTTTGTTTTCGAACTGAAAAGGAAATCAACCACAAAGAAATTCAAGTGTTGTATAATAAATCGTTGCTTAATAATTCGCAACTCGTAAAATATCAGCCCGTATTACCCGAGAAATCATCTAATAAGATGTACATACTGAGAAATGGTGCTTTTTACCACAACTGCCGGTAATCTCGCGATCTGATTCGTCGATGTACGGTGGTAAATGAGAGTCCAGACAACGGTGCTGACGCGAGAAAGTTATAGACAACGCTGGCTCTTTCAAAGCTGTCACGCTTTGTAACGAAACTTCCTTGTACGTTTTCCTCGTGAGTCCACAACAAATTTTGACCATGTGATGACGTAAATCGTGGTAAATAAGAGTCCACACCACAGTAAACCAGAGGAAATTTGCTAAGTATCTTTGACATATGTACGTTGTATATAATTTATGGCATATCACATATTGATCAATGTTTTATTCAATCTTAAATATACTGTCATGACAAATGATGAAGGTATGCACCATTTAAGCAATAGACAACACATTTCAATGAGTTTACTGGCGAAATAAAGCACTCGGGACGTTGGGAGAACACAAGAAATGCTTGAAAATCACAAGCCGAAGGTCTATTGCTTTTATGATATAACTACGACACAATGCAAGCAGGCGTGCCAATTTCTATGTGTTTACCGGCACAATAGACCATAGATTTTTGAGTCTATAATCCAATCAGAGCAGTGCGCTCGTACTATCTGGGTTATATTATAATAATAAAGGGACACTGTCAACCCTCCAATGATAAACTTGCTCATGACAAAGAACAAAATAACAAAACACAGTTTTGATAAGGATGGCAAAGATTCGACTGGATAAAAAATGTACTTTTAAGAGAAATTTGGAGTGCTCAACTTGAAATAGTAGTCAGTAGGTTCAGTGTAACCAAAATCAAGTTTCTAGAAGAACATTTTGTAATCGACTTTAATCTTTGCCATGACCTATTAAAAAGGTTTAAAAACCCTAATTATATCACGGCGTGGTATATCTCTTCTCAGGGTGTTATTTTCGAAGTTTTGTTTTAAAGAAACTTGAAAGTTCAATTCGATTGAAAGTATCGCTTTATGTGTGTATACTTCCTTTTCTGTGTTGTTCATTTTCAGGCTAAAATAAGGCTTATGATATGCAAATATTAAAGCAGGTGCACACAGAGATAGATTAATTCTTATCTAATATGCCTATAACTACTGTCGGGTATAGGATAAGTCCTCTGATTGGTCAAGAGCCGTGTGTTATTAGAGGACACACACTGGATGCCATCATGAGCATGTACAACCAATTTCTGAACTCGTTTTGATTGGATATGTTGATTGTTTTTAGCTTGCGATTATTATATAAAACAATAGATTCCATTCTGCTATGCATCTGTCCTCTTAGAAATGCACAGATGACGCTAAAACGTGAAAAGAACATCAGTTACGTCACTCGACTGCGTCTTCTGGCGCACTTCTTTGTTCTCTTCACATTGTGACGTCATCTGTGCATCTATAAGTGGACAGATGCACGGCAGAATGGAGTCTATTTGTTAATAAGTAATACCCATTATAAACAGGAAACAAACAAAGATGACCGTTTGGTGGCTGATGGACAACAACTGGATGAAGCACAGGAACAATTACCACTGGATAGTGAAATGGGTGAGAAGCTAGATATGCTGATGGACATCTTATTCAAGTTCTTTAAGGAACTGTGTCATACTGATGGTGAGTGTCAACCATGTACATGTACAGTTGAATTATGAACAGTTGGATCTACTGTACACGGTATTTAAACAACAGTGTTTCTCCTGACTGAGGGACTATTGTCAGATACGTGTACTGGCCTTTGAAAATTTGATGTTCTTAATTTAACAAATATAGCAGATTTCGTATCAGTGGGACAAACTACGGCACTAACTATGGCACAGTTGTTGTACGGCATGGCGTGACTTTGAAATGGTTTCCTTTTGTCCTTTCCATCCAATCAAATTACACAGTTACGGTACAGTATGGTTGCGGTAAGGCTACGGACATTCCATAGTTTGTCTTATTCATACGAAATCTGCTCTATAAGCGAGAGAAACGTTTTGAGAGCTTACGATGTACGTCAGTTTTAAGAACATCACATTTACAAGCCCAGATGTTAGCATAACCCAGCCGCCATCTATTGGGAAACTCGCCATCTGATTGGCTAGCCAGGCACTGTCTATCAATTGTTAATAGAAACCAACCAGCATTCTATCACCAATCCTGTAATCTGATTGGCTAAGCTATTTACTATACATTCTGTGATAGATAGTGAGTAGCGAAGTGATAGATAGTAAGTAGCGGGAAAAAACGGTTTTCAAAAGCAAAACAATGGCTGCGAAGTCGTCAAAATGTAAAAAAATCTTGCTTCAGTTTAAGATTGAACTACTATAGTTGGTTTCTACTAAAACAATTAGACTACTCGCTCTCAGTTTCTATGGCTGATACGCTCCTCGTCAACTATCAGCCATAGAAACTGAGAGCGAGTAGTCTAATCGTTAAATAGTCAACCGTGCGCACGCTGCAGACAAAAATCACTTTAAAAAAAGATTTTTTTTCCTGTTTTCTGGATCGCTATGTTGTCGATAGAAACCTCGAGTTCGCAGTCTAATTGTTAAATAGGCCAGAGACAAAAACATGATAGTGCCAGTGAGAGCAGGAGATAATATATACATATATATATAGTGTTGAACAAGTGTAATAACAAAAAGAGTGTTTTTGTCTCAGGACTATCTGTCTATGGACTATGGACTGATAGGTTCCTCTTTTGGCTACTTAAAGATGCTGTCACTATACAACTATTGTAATTATACCCTTTAGATTGGGCTAGCCTGCAAGACAGTGGGCCCATAGTGTAAAACTTCGATTGATCCATGGGTCGAGGTTGGCGCTTCCCTGTATTAACTACTAAAATGTACATATTGCGTTGGTTTGGCCCTATCGTAGGGATAAAGTTACCCTTCCTTCAAGCAACTGGATCCTTTAAACTTGATTCTGCAAAAGCAAGCACAATATAGCAAGGTCCGAAATTGCGCCTTATTTGAGCGTTGCCGACCAAAATTTCAGAGTTAGTCGCCAGCTGGCGATTTACCTGAAGTCTTAAAGCCAATAAAACATGCCAGCAAATGTTCTTTGTCACTTGTCCCTCGAAACTTGAAATATGGTTAAAACAACTAGGCGTTCTAGGCAAATTTGTGCGCAGGCCTTGGCACTAGTTTGTATTGTAAAGAGTTCACAGGAAAAAGAGCAGCCCTGTAGCCGTGTACAACGCGCGTCCGTGTAAAAAAAATCACCCAAAAATCTGACTTGATTTGGATAATTTTTAGTTAAAAATAAGAAAATAGTAAATGGAAAGTTTTTGCCAATAAAAATATATTCAAAAGTTTGAAACCCTGGATTTTTCAAATTTATCGATGGTCTTTTAACAAGCTCTGCAAATTCCGTAATGCTTGTAGAAATTGTCAGTTTTCAGGTGCAAAAAACGCCGGAGCGAATAAAAATAATGATTTCAGTACGCCCGCTGACGAGAGATCTTAGCTTTCTCAAGCTTCCAACAAAGTGTTAAAATTGATATTTTTTATCTCTTTGATTACAGTTTAAGCTGGCTTGATATTGAAGCTAATTAAAAAGAAAACAAATAATTCTGCAGGATTCGGAAATTCTCTAAAGTTTTGTAGAAAGAAAACCTCCCAGATTCCCCCACGGTTACTAGTAATGGCAGACATTCTGGCGCCACGTTTGCAAAAGACTAATTGAGGCAAGTACTGTCGTTATTTTATGTAACATAAAATGGTCTTTGGAAATAAATGACGAGAAAAGAATTACTTTACACAGGACTGAGAGTCATTAACGATGGATGCTTTCCCGTTTTTTTCTTTTACGTTAGGATTGTTCTCATTTCGAGTTAAGAAACGTAAGAAATGCTTGTTTTCGTTAATTTTGAAAAATGAAAAATAAAAATGTTGGCGACTAAAATAATTTGGCTAGTAGCCAGTTGGCTCCTACGTGAAAAAGTTAATTTCGGACCCTGTATAGGTAATGCAAATTATACATGGAGATGAATGATTTGATTTTGGCGGTCATTAAAGACCTTCACAGAACTTGACTGGACTATTGTTACAATTCTTATAACTGTTTACGCAAATCAGTTTGCCGTTAAGCAATCAGAGATCAGCCAAATAGCTCTTACAGACTCGATTGTTTTCTGAATCTACAATATGCAATGCGTCTTGCTGAAAATACAGCTAACGTAATGTATCCACGTGTTGTTCATTGGGAGGCCATGTTTTCTTCCTTTGCTCCACGAAGAGCTCTGCTAGTATTGAATGACATATACATATTGTACTGTATGTGCACACTAAAAGCACTTCCTTTTACTTGTTGTTGAGACAAATATTGTTTTATTTAACTTAAATTCATAATATTGTTGTTGCACTGTTAAAATGCATTGCTCTTTTTTGTTTATTTATCTCGTTCAAGGTAAATTCAATATTGATTCAAGCACAGAATTGTTTAGGCAGCTTATAATGGTAAGAATTAACTGAATGGTATTTGTACTTCATTAAGAATATACTGTAATACATGTATCTTATTTCTTCTAGCTCGGCACTTTTATGTGCTACATGTACATGTTTATTGTTAAGGTTACCGTGCAGGTTCGTAGAGTGTTTCTTCGTGATTTTTTTTTTCATCCTGATGTTTTACTAAGTGAATATTCTACAATATGAAACACAAACTAATCATATACGTTAAAAACTTCGCGAATATTGAAAGAAACTTGTTTTTTTCGGAAAAGCAAATAAATTGCCAGCGTGTGATAATCCTATTATGAGAAAAGCGCCCCTCGAACTTTTTCGCGGGAACAACCTCCGGGAACTTGCTTCGAACCCTATTTGCATATTGTTGATTCGGAAACGAATAATAATACAGCCATGAAACGGCATTTCATTTTCAGAAATCGCTAGGCCCTCTTGCTAGGTATTTTCCAATCGAGATCACATCAGAAGTAATCTCCATTACCCAGAGATTTGGTCTTTTGTAAAGTAGGCAAAGACGTACGTCGATATGTTATGACCTGTCATAACGCTGGTTGTAAAGTCATATGCATAGTAGACTGAAGTCGTTACCTACCCAACAGATCGCATAGCTTCTAGCATTGCTGCTTTTGTATCTGCGCTCTCATTATCCAGTGGTTCGGACTTCTTCGTTCTTTTCGAGTTTCTTCTCTTTTCGTTAGCGATAGTTAGTTTAATTTTCGTTCTGCATTTCGCATCGGAAGTCCAGTTATCTGTCCGACCACTACAGACTACAGAGCGTGTGGCAAGCGTTGTGTATTGATATGCGAACCCTATTGCAGTTTCCCGCAAATCTCCGAACCCTTTGTCGAGACCACCAGGGGTCTCGCATCTCATTGGATGGCGGTATCGCAGTATTGACAGATGGATTAAGAGATGTTAGCTGTTTACAGAACTAAAACGCGAATATCTCGGCTTATAAGTTCTTGCGTATTCTCTATTGGAGCTCGGGGTTTCAACAGAATTCATTGAAGAGGGCCTCATCTCATATTGAAGAAAAAACGGTGTGCGGCTTTTTCGAAATTCGAAAAGGTTCTTTAGTTATGCTGTCTGGTGTCAAACGACAAGCGTACTTTCTGAAGCTCCAACTTTGATTTAGTTTTGCATTTGAACAAAGTAAAATGTCAAAAACCCGCACACCGTTTTGAAGGCTGCTATGTGTTGATTGACATTATGCAGTTAAATCGGCCATGCGCGCTAACGCGTGGCCTGGTAATTCGTCTTCATAAACACTGCCCGTTTTGCGTTTCTAGGTCCACCGTTCTTACGGATTATATTATTTTCATAAAAACATCACGCAGGCTCTATAAGCTTTAAAATCGTATATAGGTTTATGTACAGTACCGCCAAACGTCCGCAAGCAAAAGTCGCGGTAAAAAAAAAAAATTCTACCTTTACATGTGTAAGAATAAGAAGTGTATGAAACATGGTAAGTTGAGCAGAAAACGAAGCAATTCTGATTCCACGTTGCCTAACCATAACTTTGTATATGATCTTGTGAGAATACAGCTTCATATACATGTAGTTTTCCCTAAAACAACACGCGCAAGAGATTTTTAACGAGAGGCACTCATGAACCTGCACGGTAACCTTAACTGACTATAAATATAGAGCAGATTTCGTATGAGTGGGACAAGAATACGGCATGTCCGTATAGCCTTCTCGTAACCGTACTGTAACTTACTGTACACCGAGGGCATGTTTCCCAGGCTGTACCTCTTATTACGTTATGGGCCAAGTTGTTTCCCCTGGTTTATAGCCCAAACGTGAACCACAAGGGCCATAAAAAAGGAAGAAGAAAAAACAAACGAGTATCCGTAACTCGTGGCACGGTCAGAGCAAGCGAGATTAATTAGATGTTGATTATATCACTCAAAAGTACTCAAAACCAGCTTTAATTTTGCGGTCCATGTAGGTAGGAACTGTGTGGGAAATCGGCGGCTATTAGTTTCTCAGATTTGACTTTTGAAACTTTTAAGACCTGACATGCAGTATGAAGCACTTCATGACTGTAAATATATCAATTTTGCAATGGAAATATTATCCCACACTTCCTCTACTTCTCTCCCTCCACTTTCCCACTTTCCCAATTTCTGTATTCACACTCGTACTATTAGGCTCTAAACTATTACTTAGCACTCTTCAACTAAATAATGTACTCTAATACCTAACTCCATCTTTTCTATTTTCTATTATCTACTAGTGATACTCCTTTTATAAAATAGAAATAAGTGTGAATAAAATGAACTAGAACTTGAACCCCGAAGGAAACTATTTTTTTCCCCGAGACCCTCAATGTTACCCGAGGTGGAACCGAGGTGGAACCGAGGTGGAGCCGAGGGAAACATTGAGGGTGAGGGAAACCAAAGCTCGCTGTTTCCCAAGGGTGACAGTCATTGAGTGTTTTGCTATACCACCCAAGTCAAAAATCAAAGAAACTACGTATATATGCTTTCCGAATTTTTTCGACATAAGGGACCTTTAACATTTAGGGGTGTCAACATAAAACAATGGTTCAACATGGGTGCCAAACGGTTTCAACATCGATTCAACAATGTTGGGTAAAGAAGTTACGGAGACCCTCGCTGCGCATGCGCGAGTCGAGATAAACAATACTTCTTTCTCACGCATTTCTTAGTGAAATTGAGGTTTTTAAATCTTCCCCTCAACTCCCCGCGAGAAACACAAAGAGTAGAGATTGGTAGTTGGCAAAGTTTAGTTTCTGAATGTTTGTCCCGACTCGCGTATATGCAGTGCATGTCACGCTGAAACTCTGAACTCGCTTGAAGTGGTCAAACGGTTTCAACATGATTCAACATTCCAGAGAACAATAGAAGTTAATTAATTAAATGTCGGACAGATGTTGAATCATAGTTTGAATGCATTCGAACTCTATTCAACAGGCTTTCAACACCTTTGAACAATGTTGAAAGGCCATGTTGAAAGGCCAACGATGTTGGAAGGCCATGTTGGAAGGCCAACGATGTTGGAAGGCCAACGATGTTGGAAGGCCAACGATGTTGGAAGGCCAACGATGTTGGAAGGCCAACGATGTTGGAAGGTTGAAGGGCCAAGAAATGTTGTACCGACGTTGAAACTGTTTGACCAGGACTATCTTTAGAAAATCTAGACGTGAAAAGCGTTTAAATCGAACAAGAGAAACAAACACCTAATTTCGCTAGATATCATTTGTTTGTCTCCCGTTGTCCTAGACGTTGCCGTCCTGGTCAGCTCAACACGACGCGACGCACCACACCACATATTTCCCGCGGTCTCAAGATGCACGTGAGGGAGTTAGAAGGATTTGAGACCAGTCACGTGATACGTTCTCGTCCAATCGAAAAAGGCGTTTGACTTGGGGGTATAACAAACATATTTGTCTATAACTTCCTATAACTTGTGCTAATTTTCCTCTTCTCACCAGGTTTTTGAGAGAGTTATCCTCCCCACACATGCTTGCTGCCATGTTCAGTTCATCATGTTCTACATTTGCAGTCTTAATGAGGTATATGTATAATAGCTGGAAGCTGATGAAATTCACCATCACCCTTGAAATATTCTAACTATTCTATAGACATCAGTAACCGGTAGAAATATGTGACATAATATTTTTCCAAGCTTCGTAAAGCTCCGGTCAAATTGTCAACATCGTCAACATCGGTTCAAGATTTGATGAAGGAAGTTGAAAGCATGCGTGTCAAACGTTTCAACATCAATTCAACATTCCGAGAACGAAAGGCTTCAACCGCATTGTTCAACTTTCTAATTTAAACTTCTATTATTCTGGGAAACGTTTTCAGGCCATGTCAACAGTTTCAACAACGGTTTCAAGGAATGTGGTACCGATGTTGAAGTAATATGTAAAACACTCAGAGCTGTTTTAGAAGTGATTTCTAAATACAGTGAGAGGGGGTTGAAAACTGAGGCAAAGCCGAGGTTTTTCAACCCCTTCTCACTGTATTTAGAAACTCGCTTCTAAAACGAGCTCTGAGTGTTTTGGATGGCTTCTCAAACTCCTTTAATGATAAAATTAGCGATCTAAAAGTCTTGAAATGCGAGCTGTATTTTGAAACGATTTCTAAATACTCGTCATGGTCATGTTTTCTATTGTATTCACCTCATGAATTATTCATGAGTCGAGAAGTAATATTTCAAACACGAATTGGAGTGTTGTATCAGAGGTTCCAAATATTGAGAAAACAAATTTATTGTTTTCGAAGTATTTGGAACCCCCTGATGAAACACTGTATTACTCCAATTTTGTTACATTTATTTTTTATTTTAACTGTTGAATTTCTTTTCTTTTTTTTTACTATAGGTTTTCGCAAATACGTTTCTTGAAGTTTGTTGGAAAAAGGTAATTTATGTTGATACAACATGGAGAGGAATTCTCTAATAGAATTACTTCTAAACCTTTCTAAAAGGACAGTCATTGTTTTGTATTTAAAGAGCAAACTATATTATACTGTATTTTCTCGAGTAAAAACCATTACTTAGAGGTTACTAGTCAGCTAAGCATTTAATATGGCTCTCCAATGAAATTAAAACTTTTGAGACTCTGTACAATTTTTTTTGAAAGATTAAACCTTAAGCTTTCACTCTCAACTGAGGGCTTGATCACAAGTGTGCGAAGGTCACGCTCGCTTGCAGTCACGGGCTTTCGGCCAACGTGACTTCAAGGTGTTGTCCCAAATGCGCGGGAGCTGGTACCGGCGCCCGTCACGGTTCAAATCAGGTTGGTTGATTCAGATGTAAATGACTTCTTTCACCCCGCCGGCGCTCAAACCATCGGGCCTCGCGGTCGAGATCTAATATCGTTGTGTATTGTTACGAGGCATATGTATTTTGGTGAGCCTTAGGCAAGCAAAAATGGGAATAACAAGTAAAAATATACAGCCGTGTTAGCTACATAGCCGATGAATAAGTTGTTTATTATATAAATCTGTAAAAATAATCACTATGCCGACAACCAGGAAGCCATTTTACTATTCCATTTGACCTTATTCATAAAAGCATCAAAGCGAGGCCAGAAAGAGAAAGAGAAAAGCGAAAAAGACGTTAATGTCCTTATGACACTAAAGAACACTACAGTGCGGTACGACAGACTGAAACTGAGAAATTTCTGACCGACTCCAATTTGCGATCTCTGGGACAACTTGCCTCGCTCTGATACTATTGTTACCAGGCTTACGGCGCGGTGGTGAGATATGAGATGGACACGGTCTCGTATTTCTTGCATTGCTGTGCATGCATTATATTCGTGCGTCGTTTGGAGATTTTTATGATCACGTTGCCGTTTGTTTGCATGGTTCTGTTTACGGTCATCAGAAAAATAAAGTTCCCAGAGAACACTGCTGTATGAGCCACACCCCAACGCTGTATTCTTATTGGTTTAACAATTTGGGGGTCAAAAATGGTGAGGCTTATATGTCAGTAAATACAGTAATTTGTCCATCGATTGAAGTTTTAACTATCTAAATGTGTATTATAAATGGGCGCTTTCAATCCCCAAACGATCAACGTTGGCTCATGATGAAAGACAAAAATACCTACTCAGATAGTTTAGCAGAGTATGCTTTACAGGTATACTGGAGAACATTTGAGACAATTTTGGTGAACGATGGCAAAGATTCAGGTGGATGAAAAATACTGCTGTTAAAAGAAAGTTAGAGCAACATAAAATCGGTTCACTGTAACCGAAATCACGTTTCTAGAATAAGCTTTTATAATCCACTGTAATCTTTGCCTTATTCTATCGAAAAAAATGAAAAGCATACCAGCACATTCACGTGGTATTTCTCTTCTATCTCAGGTTGTTATTTTTGTAGTTTTCTTTTAATGAAACTTGAAGGTTCAATTCGATTGACAGAGCTCCTTTAAGTACCTTTCTTTGGCTTATTGTAGGTGGAAGATCCGAATACTGTGGCGATACTGAGACAGGCCTGTGTAGCCTATATGGCAAGCCTCGTAACACGAGCAAAGTACATTCCAATAAGGTACGTTGGTGTCGTGTACATGTGAGGCAGCCACCTACAAGTCCGACTTTAGCAGTGATTTTGTTACAAACTGAATGTGACGAGTCGTGAAGACAAGCTAAAAATGTGACTCCCAAACCAACAATAACGATTCAAGACCAAAAACATTGAGTCCCTGAACAAGATTCAAATCAAAGTTCATCAGGATTTTAGTACTAAATTACTAAATTATAATAGTGTCGTGAGCGAGATGGTCAGTTTGGCAGCACTTACAACCGATTTCAGTGTTGCGTGCACAGAGCATTCATTAATTCGAGGCAATCATTCGACATGCTTTGTAACCCGGCTCACTGGTTTATCGTAAGTAATACTCCAGTTTCGTATTCGAAAATTACCGCTGAATGCAATAACTACAGACGCATGTACTCAGGATTAGCCTCATTCTGAAGTTAAACATTCATAAATACCAGCGACAAGGTGGGCTATTCACGACTCTGCGTATTGTTGTAGTTTCGCATTTTGCACCTTCTCGCTGGTATTTAAGAATGTTTAACTTCAGAATGAGGCTAAGCCTGAGTACATGCGTCTGTAGTCATTGCATTCAGCGGTAATTTTCGAATACGAAACTGGACTATTACTGAGCCTATCACGGGAGAAAGAAAAAACTACATAATAAGCCAACTCTAGTTGACATACAACTTGATTGACTGATAATTACAAAACGTTTTTCGCACCCAATAGAAAAGCCAAGCAAACGCAAAACCAAAGCAATCGCTTATTACTTTCGACACTCAATCGAAAGCGATCTATTTGTTCTTTTATTTTCCAGTACTGTTCAAGTGTGCCTAGAGTTACTAACCCACTGGGTCCACTGGTAAGTACAGGGATCACGGTTTACAATAAATAGAGGTCATTAGTCGGCTAAGCATCTCCTACTGACTGTAGCAAAAGTTCAAGTTCAATCAAGTTCAATTTTATTACACACTTGTTTATAGGTTTTACATTTTTGACAAAATAGATTTAAAACAAATTAATGATATAGATACAGAATAAATAGAGAGATACTTGTAGAGGGTGTACGGTTGCCAAAGTAGCATTAAGCTTCCGAGTTGGCCACCGTTTACATTTGAGTAAATAAACTGAATAACTGAGCATGTTGTGTTATAAGTATTGTATATATAATGTGTACGTCGTCAATTAAATGAACTTGGAAAGGAAAAAAAAACAAAAGAAAATAGGCTGCAGCGGCAATGAGCATATCCTCACATACGGTCTTGCTTGAATATGCCTCGAGTACTGTATGATATCAGTCTACAGTCAAAGTTACAGGCAGAATTTAATAAAGGGAACGGTGTGCTGGCGGCCATTTTTAACTGTGAAAACCTAAAAAAAAAAAATAGTTTGGTCGAACTGACTTGAAACATGTATTGATATATAATATATTGCCTCGATGGTTTTCTATTTCATTTATGAGTATCAACCAATGAAAGTACGAGAAAGAAGATTCATGCTATTGTTCTTATTAGGAGCATTACTAAGACTATGTTCACACTTGGAAAAAAAACGCCAGTTTCATATTGTTCTCTATTCCCAGGAGAACGTTAAACAATATGAATCCGGACACTTTTTCCTGTATAGATTTGTCAATTTTTTGTTTTCAGGCCAGCTTTATAACCATAGGGCTCGTATGAATGTAGGTCATTATAATTCATCGTTTTCTCTCTTGCGTGATTGGCGGAATCACGTCACGTGACCCGATAACTGTGCTCCGCCATGTGACCAGCGAATACGTCCCCTGTGAACGTATCGCGCGCAGGGCCTCCCGTAAAAGATATCCTATAAATCGTATATTTCAGCTAATCAGAGCTCAGCTTTACTATGAAATACAGGGCGGTATTTCATGGTTTTTCTATGAAATACAGAGCGGTATTTCCTGTAATATATAGAAAACGAGAGCTAGTGTTTTACCAGGGTATCCAAACACCGAGAAAGATGAAAGCGGCCGAGTGCTTTTATTCTTTCGAGGTGTTTGGATCCCTGGTGAAACACGAAGCTCGAGTTTTTTATGACTTCTCAATCGAAAACAATACCTGCATTCATAAATCATTAGAAAGTATTGTTTGCCTGGAATTTTATTGCATGCAATTATAGACTACAAGGGTTGTGATTGTTATTTTGTCACGGTTATTTCAACAAACGGCCTGATAGCGTAGTGGGCAAGACAGCGGACTAGTAGTCAAGAGCAGCCATTAGGATGATGGTTCGAGTCACACTCTGGACACCGATTTTTATTTCCGTCTTCTCCTTCACTTCTCCATGTAAATTCATACTTATGCTGTAATCCTTGTAGCTTAATTAGGTCCAACGCGTGCATGAATCTTGATACCCAATGAGAGCGCAGATGAACATCACTAGTGATTTGGATATCCAAATCACTAGTGATGTTCATCTAGTGTTTCATTGGGTATCCAGATTCATGCATGTGACCAAATGCAGCCCTCTGATTGACTAAAAAGCTCATGAATTATTAATGAGTTTGAGAAGGCTAGATCAAGGCCAATCAAAATGCAGGAAATTTCGCGCCCTTTCGGCTTATCAGCCAATAAGAATTCAACATTTAGAATACATAATTAGTCTGCAGACGCGTCTGCCACTCGATTTTTTTGTTTTCCTGAGAAAACATTCGCAGTCTATCGTCCAGTATGTCACTTTGTTTTCATGATTGTTATTTATAGGATAATATGGTAAAGGCTCATTGTATACCAAATAATACAACTTTCTCGTGAAATATTCGTCCGTATTCCATAGAAAACCATGAAATCACCAGTAAATATTTGAAGGATTGTAAAGACCAGAAACTACTTTGTGGCGTTGAAATATGAACTGATATTTGTACTTGGACATTATCTGGTCCTCGAAACTCACAGTTTTACGCGAGCTTTACTCTCGAAAACTATTCGCTTCTCGGAACAGAGAATATCTTAGGACGAATAAGTGCGCATTTCAACACTGCGAAGCACGTGGGGTGCGGCTGAACGTGAATAATAGTAAATCGCATACAATTCGTATAAAACACACTGTGGTTGATGAGCCCAGCGCGTGCGCCCCGCCAGTTTCTCGCCCAAACTGAAAGAAAACAAAGACAACCACCCGTTTAGGCACGTACGTGATACAATTCGGACGCGAATAATGTAATGTAATGTACTTATGAAATAAACAATGTAATATTGAACAATTATCTGGAATTTTTATTCAAAGCGTAAAATAAGAGTTTGGCGCTATAGTTTGCGTCATAAACCAGCATGCACAGAATCAGGCCCCACATTGGTAAAACGGTCTGTATGCATTAAGATAGGAACTTTTTGTCACTTTACCCCGCAGTAAAGAGAGGTCAGTGATCGGATGTGAGGCCTCCATACTGTTAGCGTAGTTAGTCTATTCCGTATCATTTGATACAGGATTTTCTAGTTAGCTTACTGAGCTAGTTAGTATTGTGTATTATTTGATACAGAATACTAATAGAGCTAATGACAATCATGTTTTGTATCCGGTTTACAGGAGTATCTATGTGACTTGAATGCTGCCGCGTTATTAATTTATTTTATAAAGTAAATTGCGTGTTATTTTGTTTTAGCTACATAGATGATCATGATCCCTCGTGCTCAGGACCAGAAGTTGCCAAGCATGGTCCATTCTATTCCGTGTGTCAGGTAATAGCAATACATCAATTACCCTATATCATTATGACGTCACGGCTTGTTTATGAGGGGGACAGAATCGACTCGAACAATAGAATTTTGAACTAAATCTGCTCTGCTGAGGAAAATTTAACTTCGAATTGTCTGGTTTCCAGATATCAGCTGTATCAATGTTTATCCCACAATATTTACCGTATTTGGTGGCTGTTAGCGCTATTCTACGTTCTTCAAAATGCGTTTGATAGCGATTTCCTTTGTGTTGTTGCTGTTTTGTCCCTGTTTTGTCCCCCTCCCACGACCGTGATCCTTAGCGTTTAAACAATAGATTGTTTTGATATGACGTCATAGTGATATAGGTCAATTTTATCATATATTAATTATTTTTTGGACCAAGTCAACTGTGAGTCCAAATACACTGACCGTGCAGTGAAGCGAAGATCAGTTGCGCCGAGTGTAATAGATTCATGTCTATAAGGAGAACATTAGGCCTTTTGCATGAAGTGGTCACGTGACCTTGTCAATCAAAAGAATGGTGCTGGCACAACAATTTTCCATTCAGCGTCTGTTACATTTTTCAAAAAAACTATACTTGCTTCAGTATTAAAGATAGAGCAGATAACGTATGAGTGGGCAGGTTACGGGAATGACTTACGGTACGGTTACTCTACGGCATACCGTGACGTTGAAATGGTTTTCCATTGTTTTTTTCCTTCTCGTCCAATCAAATTACAGAGATACTGTACAGTAAGGCTACGGAAATGCCGAATTTTTGTCCCACTCGTACGAAATCCGCTGTATGAACCTAACACTTGCGGTGGTTACTAATGGGCTTTTGTCACACGGCGACCATGTTGGCTTGAAACAATAGATCTCCCACGTGTAGCCTCGTACTGAGCAGTTTCAGAACGAGTTCACGCGTGCAAAAGAAAGGTTTTTATACTCCTGGAATTAAACATGGCCGTCGTGTGAATAAGGTCCATTGTGTCTCGCATCCATGTTGTGCTAGCACCTGAATATTTGTGCTTGATACTGTCACGTGACCACTTCATGCAGAAGGCCTATTAATTCTGCGTAAAAATCTTCGTAGTGGTCGCGAAAAGGTACGTACTGTTAAACAATAACATTACTTGTGGTGGGCATATTGTTTTTCTGCGTCCACATGCAGCAAAGGCCGCAAATGGTACAACAAGAAGCGCAAATAAACAGTATGTCCCGCCGACAAAAATGATTTTATCATTATCATCAATATACATTGGCCAATTAACTAAGAATTCAATCAAGATGTCTGATAAAACTTTACAAAATGATCTAAACTCTGGCTACAGATTATGTAAAGTTCATCTTCATTCAAGTCAACTAAGGGTGCGTTCGATTGACCGTATTCCGGAATAGGAATACACATGCAGAATGATCACTACAAATCACGTTTACTGGGATTTTTTAGCCACTGGAATACTAAATGTATCCTGAATATCATATGTCAGCAAGCATTTGTAGCTTACAGTGCAAAATATGCCCGAACCAGTGATTTCCAGAGACTATTCCATCTATTCCTATTCCGGAATACGGTCAATCGAACGCACCCTTATTGTTTGCCTATTTGTTTTAGAATTGAACGCCTGACTCGCGCGCGTTTTACAATAGACCGATTTAGCTTGTATATTTGTTGTCTCAATTCAGATCATGTGACAGCTCTCCAGAGGATGCATTGCTTTGTTTTCCAATTAGAAATATTTGAACATTTCCTCTTGGGATACAGAAAAGCAAGAAACATTACTCAAGGGAAAATTCAGGTGACTTGAATTGGCACAACAAATGTACTAAATCGGTCTATAGGCTTTTATCACGAGGTGGCCATGTTGAGTGTCCCATGAGAATGAAAACCTTTGTTTTCGTCCTGTAAACTCGTTCTGAAACCCACCATAGCGAGGCTACCGGGGCGGCCAAAACTTGTTTTATCCAAGATGGCCGAACTGTGATAGTAGCCCATTGGCTGAGTACATTGGAATGATCACAAGCCGAGCCAGGGTGGCGCAAGCAGGGTTCGAGCCCTGGTAACGCCTGAGTTGTTTATTGGTATCTCGCCCTTGATCCGAGGTGTTCCCCCGGGCTCTCTGGTTTTCCTTCCTCTACAAAAACCAACACGCTAAATTCCAATTAAGGCTGTAGTTCAGCCGGGTCCCGACCGTCAACATTCAGTGTGTTTTATAACTGGGTTCTTTTAATTTTTTTCCCAAGGTCATGGCAATTACGTTTTATTAACTGATGTTCTTTCTTCCACTACAGTCTATATTTTATATGTTCGTCTTTCGTCACCGTCAGTTGCTAGAATTGGAAGGAGGTAAGCTACAGTGTATAGTATCTCAGTATTTCTAAGAATAAGTTGGCTTCCTGTGGTAGGGGATATAAACCACTAGAAACCCATGTCACATTAAACAATGTCTGGTTTAGCCTGGTCTGTGGTTTAGCTGGGTACTGGCTTTGATCAGCCCCTACGTAATGTTGTATATAGGAGTCACCGGTTCGATGGGATTTTGAAAATCCGCATCAAATTTCAAATACCGAGGACGCACAGCCCGAGGCAAATGAAATTCTCACGGTGACGAGTATATTAAATAGCTTCTAGTACTCATTAATTATCGCATGCCTGGTTTCTATTATTTGTTATTAAGAGTATTGTTGGACTATTGTGTAAAGTTATCCCGCTTAGGGATTCTTCTTCTTTTTGGGACCGAAGAGTTCAACAAGCGATTCAGTAGTGAAGTTGGAAAGTGGGCTAGAAATCTATGGGTTCTGAGGTGGTTGCTCAAGTTGGAATCCCGTTGGATGTAGGTCGTTTTCTTTCGATGTCACTTACTTCTTTACTGTTGACCTGTTAGCTCCCAGTTATTATGGACAGGTATTAGACATTTCAAAGTCCCTAGTAGTTTGAATCTCAAAGTCTTCGGACTTTGAAGTGTAGTCGAACTCTTCATGAGAGTATTCGACGGGGGTTTCAAAGTACGTCACGTGGTACAAATGGAGACCTCTAATTGGTAGTTGTTTTCTAGCCTGAGAAAAGAGCCGACTCTTATCTCTCCTCCACTGTGTACCCCGCGAAAGAGACGTCTGAGCAACGAGCCAGAAAATTCCATACTGATGATGTAGCAGATAAACGTTTCACGAATCATGCGTAAATTAGCGCAAGCTGAGGCGAACAGTATTCTCAAATATCCAGGGAATTCTGGATTGAGAAATCAATACTGTAAGACAGCCTCGTTTTCACCTCCAAAAAATCGTTAGAGCGGTAGTGAATGATTCATTGTGCAAACAAGTCAAAGAAAGGGTTAAACATCGGGTCTAATTTGTGTAACATTTGTAGGTCTTTAATGTGTAATCCTGTGGGAAACAAGGTCAAAGTGTGGATTGTCCTTGAAAAGTCCTTAAAAAGTCCTTGAAGAAAATGATGAACCATGGATTTTGTTTTGTTTTCATATTGGCAAATATACTATAGTTTTCGTGTTTAATTCTGTATTGTTATCAAATGCACTTTTTATCTACAGGCCACAAGTTTATCAGAAAACTAAACTTTGACAGAATAGTTACGTGCCGGCTAAATCCACTCAAGGTAAACACCACAACCCTCAAGTTAATGTGTTCAGTTTCAGAGGCAACATGGCGTCATGCGAGTTCCTTGTTTGCTCCAAATAATTACAGCTTTGTGGTCATTAATCATTCCAAAAACTGAATAAATGGCAACTGAGCATTAGAGTAAGCTATCTTACCATTTATTTTAAGTCCAAATATATGAAGGTTCAAATTCGCTGAGTCATCAACTCTTATTCAGGTGCCTTGGATAATCAGGATCGGATCGGACGGATCATGGATTATTGCTCAGATGACTTTTTGATTATTCTACATGTTCTACCCTTCTCTTTATTGTCCAGATGTTCTTCTACGTGTTCTACCTTTCTCTTTATTGTCCAGATGTTCTTCTATATGTTCTACCCTTCTCTTTATTGTCCAGATGTTCTTCTACATGTTCTACCTTTCTCTTTATTGTCCAGATGTTCTTCTACGTGTTGCTACCTTTCTCTTTATTGTCCAGATGTTCTTCTATATGTTCTACCCTTCTCTTTATTGTCCAGATGTTCTTCTACATGTTCTACCTTTCTCTTTATTGTCCAGATGTTCTTCTACGTGTTGCTACCCTTCTCTTTGTTGTCCAGATGTTACTTTACATGTTCTACCCTTCTCTTTATTGTCCAGATGTTCTTTATTTCTTTATTTCTTTATTTCTTTATTGTCCAGATGTTCTTCTACATGTTGCTACCCTTCTCTTTATTGTCCAAATGTTACTTTAAATGTTCTACCCTTCTCTTTATTGTACAGATGTTCTTCTATATGTTCTATCCTTCTCTTTATTGTCCAGATGTACTTCTACATGTTCTACCCTTCTCTTTATTGTCTAGATGTTCTTCTACATGTTGCTACCCTTCTCTTAATTGTCCAGATGTTCTTCTATATGTTCTATCCTTCTCTTTATTGTCCAGATGTTCTTCTACATGTTGCTACCCTTCTCTTAATTGTCCAGATGTTCTTCTACATGTTCTACCCTTCTCTTAATTGTCCAGATGTACTTCTACATGTTCTACCCTTCTCTTAATTGTCCAGATGTTCTTCTACATGTTCTACCCTTCTCTTAATTGTCCAGATGTTCTTCTACATGTTCTACCCTTCTCTTTATTGTTTAGATGTTCTTCTACATGTTGCTACCCTTCTCTTAATTGTCCAGATGTTCTTCTACATGTTCTACCCTTCTCTTTATTGTCCAGATGTTCTTCTATATGTTCTACCCTTCTCTTTATTGTCCAGATGTTCTTCTATATGTTCTACCCTTCTCTTTATTGTCCAGATGTTCTTCTATATGTTCTACCCTTGTCTTTATTGTCCAGATGTTCTTCTACATGTTCTTCCTTTCTCTTTATTGTCCAGATGTTCTTCTACGTGTTGCTACCCTTCTCTTTGTTGTCCAGATGTTACTTTACATGTTCTACCCTTCTCTTTATTGTCCAGATGTTCTTTATTTCTTTATTTCTTTATTTCTTTATTGTCCAGATGTTCTTCTACATGTTGCTACCCTTCTCTTTATTGTCCAAATGTTACTTTAAATGTTCTACCCTTCTCTTTATTGTACAGATGTTCTTCTATATGTTCTATCCTTCTCTTTATTGTCCAGATGTACTTCTACATGTTCTACCCTTCTCTTTATTGTCTAGATGTTCTTCTACATGTTGCTACCCTTCTCTTAATTGTCCAGATGTTCTTCTATATGTTCTATCCTTCTCTTTATTGTCCAGATGTTCTTCTACATGTTGCTACCCTTCTCTTAATTGTCCAGATGTTCTTCTACATGTTCTACCCTTCTCTTAATTGTCCAGATGTACTTCTACATGTTCTACCCTTCTCTTAATTGTCCAGATGTTCTTCTACATGTTCTACCCTTCTCTTAATTGTCCAGATGTTCTTCTACATGTTCTACCCTTCTCTTTATTGTCCAGATGTTCTTCTACATGTTCTACCCTTCTCTTTATTGTTTAGATGTTCTTCTACATGTTGCTACCCTTCTCTTAATTGTCCAGATGTTCTTCTACATGTTCTACCCTTCTCTTTATTGTCCAGATGTTCTTCTATATGTTCTACCCTTCTCTTTATTGTCCAGATGTTCTTCTATATGTTCTACCCTTGTCTTTATTGTCCAGATGTTCTTCTACATGTTCTACCTTAATTAATGTCTCTTTATTATCCAGATGTCATTCTACGTGTTCTACCCTTCTCTTTATTTCCAGGTGTGCCTGCCAACTGTCGTCAACCTTTTTGCTCTAGTTACCAGGTACGCTCCACATTTCCTTGTTTTCTTTTCTGTATATTATCCTAGCCATAATGTGGTAACACTGATATGGATTATCCTATTGTTTTAACATGTGAACCAATTTGTCTAATCAATGTAACCCTCAAGCCTGGTTCACACTAGCGACACAAACATAAGTGAAATCAACATATGCAGATGCAGAAATTGCCGGATTATTATCGGCGATTGTTCTTATCTCACAATTACGGCAATGAGTGTGCGTCTGTTACTTGTCCTTATGTTTGTGTCGCTTGTGTAACCCATTTTGCTTACGTATTTAGCCCCCTATATTGTGGTATTTCGTGATAGCAAATGATTATTGGATGAGGTTGAACATGAGCGAAAATTACCAAGGCCAAGGTCTGTTCGGCTGTGCCTGATAACACAGAACGCGCTCTTAATAATTTCGTTATCATGCGATCACCGAATCGAATAGTCCCCAGCTGGTAACTACACAATAAGATGGTTCATTGCCTCCTGCGGCAACATTATCTACAAATAATACGACACTCGCCGCTATCGAGAATTTGCACATCAAGCCCAATTTCCATATGATCGCTACGAGCGCTGAAGAAAAGTAGGATCAATCACGGTTTCTGGGAAACCCCACCCCTCCCCCACACTTCACCCTAACCTTTAATGGTTAATCATTAATAAAACGATGCATATCTAAGGGAGGGGTGGGTGAGTAGTTTCCTAGAAACCGGGATTGAGCCGAAAAGTACTTAGTGATCGCCGCAATGTCGGTCGCTGACCGGTCCCTATTTTATCATTATAATCGCTGAGAAATGTACTCGGCGATCGAAAACAACAGAGTTAATTATGAATGATAAACCTGATAAACCTTCTACGATAGAACTGATAAACCTTCTTCTAGAACTGATAAACCTTCTGCTTCTACTTAGAAATGATAAACCTTATTCTTCACATATACAATAGAACTGATAAACCTTCTTCTACTATAGAAATGATAAACCTTATTCTTCAGGGCCCGGTTCCTGAAAGCCCGATTAGCGCTAATCCTGGCTTAACTCTCAACAAAACATATTAGTTGTCATGGTAATTAACTCTGGATTAGCGCTAATCTGGCTTTCAGGAACCGGGCCCAGATATACAATAGAACTGATAAACCTTATTCTACAATAGAACTGATAAATCTTCTGCTTGTACTATAGATTCATAAACCTTGTGCTTCTACAATAGAACTGATAAACCTTCTTTGTAACGATCGCTGGAGAGTGGTTCCATGTACGATCGTTGGATGGTGGTTTTCATATGATCTCTGCGACCACCTTAAATAGTTCTCAGCGATCGTAGCGATCATATGGACTTAACTCTCGGCCAATCAAGTTTCAAGTTGATTCAAGTTTATTATGCGCCCATCACCTACATTTTTAATGGTATATAAAGTGAATTTATCTTAATAATAATTCGTTTTGGGCACGGCACTCTTAGCTTGGGCACGGCACTCCAAACAGGCGGGCAGACACTACCTTTTCCAGGGTTACGGCACCCTTAGTTCTTCGGGCACGCGTACCCGGAACATTTCCATTTCCACGACGAAAATAAGGGTGCCGTGCCGAAATGAATTTGGCATGCGTACCAAAATTTAGGATTACCGTGCCCAACGTGCTTATCATGTAGACCGGGCTTAAACTAAATGATAAATAATCCATGTTTTCCATTCCAGGTTGCACGAGGTAGTGTTGTGTTACACGGTAATCGAAAAGAACAAACGCTCCATGCTTCCCATCTCTACGCCGTCCTCCAACAAGGCCATGTCTCACCTAACTGCCTTCAATCAGCTGGACTCGTTTTTCCCTTTCGATCCTTACCTGTTGCGCCGGTACGTCGGCCAGTCGCTATTAATTAAGGCCCGCGCATTAGTGCCCGTTTATACTCTTTAACAGTGCCACTACGACGAAAATTTACCATTTCTATTTGCCACGTTTTTAGTGTCAATAGGTCAATATCCAAATTAGTAAAATATATTCCCAAATGAACAAGTTAAACCATAAAATTTTAGGAGATTTTACCGGTAAAACCCTATCCGCCATTCCCGCGAACTCTTTTGTTTTTCTGTCGTGATTCATAGGCGCAACGCTCGCCTGCACAACTCAACGCCTTGGAGGACTATTTCTACTCAAACCTTCGTTTTCCCTCTTCTCATACACAAGAAGAAAGTCATATTTATCTTCACGCGAAATGGTGTGCATAACAAAGTAGCCATGCTGGTTGTCGTGTTGCGCGTATGACATCAAATCCGGAACGGCCTCCAGTAATGGGGGGGACGTTTAGATTCAGTTAGAAAAATAGGACTTCCCGTCGTCGTATCGGAAAATGGTTTGGACTGGAAATAATATAGCAACTCTACTTTATGAATATGCAAAAACATTGATATGACAAAATGTGATCGTAGTGGCCCTTTAAAGTTGTACTTCTTTAAAGAAAACCTCCACTGAAAAACGTTTGCTTGCTCTCAAATGTTCGTGACGGATACCTATCTCAGTTGCGTCCTGTAAATTGTACACTAGATGCCATTTATGCCAGTGCCGATTTTCCTGTCCATAAAATGCATTTGTATTTCCCTTGCGCTGCCATCTTGGGTCTTATGACGTCACAGTGTTGCCTCTATTGTTCACAACAAAAGAGCTATTGTTTTCGGACAATAGAGGCAACCGTGTGACGTCATAAGATCCAAGATGGCGGCGCGTGGGACACTCTAATGACGTTGAATGTTTACAAAATGAATGTGGCTCAACAGGATCTGCAAAGCGGCACTTGCGTTGAAATGTCTCTCCCAAAGATTCCTGAATGAAACTGGGCTCGTTAGACTTACTAAATAACCAAAAGTACAACTACGAGTAATATAAGATTTGCTTGTTTATCCCAAAAAATCCAAAGACAAATACAAATATAAACCAGGGAAGTGCTTTCAGGTATTTCATCGACCACGCGAACAACTCAGCCGCAGCCAATGTGATTATCACCGGTGTGAAACAAGGATTGCAGCTTATTAGGATAAGAGTTGCATCTCCATCCTATATAAATACAGTAATTTCAAATTCGATGGCAGCTTTTATGTTCACTCAATCACTGTTCAGTTTCACTTCCGCTTTTTGAGTTAAAGTTCATAGTTAAAATCGGCATTGGTTGGACTGGCTTAGTCAAAACTTCTGTTTTATAGTATTGGATATATTCGAGTAGATCACAGTACTTAATATTATCCTATAAATATTATATTTCAGCCAATCAGAGCTCAGCTTTACTATGAAATACAGGGCGGTATACTATGAAATACAGGGCGGTATTTCATATATTTTTCTATGAAATACAGAGCGGTATTTCATGGCTAGATCAAGGCCAATCAAAATGCAGGAAATTTCGCGCCCTTTCTTTATCAGCCAATAAGAATTCACCATTTTGAATACGTAATAAGTCTGCAGACGCGTGCGGCCGCCACTCGAAATTTGTGTTTCCGGCGAGAAAATTTGCAGTCTATCGTCCGTTACTTTGTTTTCGTGATACATGTTTTCGTAAATTTGTTATTTAAAGGATAATATGGAAGGCTCGTTGTATACCAAATAATACAAATTTCTCGTGAAATATTCGCCCGTATTCCATAGAAAACCATGAAATAACCAGTAAATATTAACTCGCCAAACAAAATTGCTCAAATGAATTTAGGTGAGTCTCAAGTGGATATGTATCGTCGTCGGCGTGTGCGCTGGAAAGTACAGCGTTTTCAACGATATCCATAAAGCAATCATTACTGCTGTCCCGTAGTACTCGGGTGCAGAAAAACACTCCTTTTCCTGATAGTTTCCGTAGATTATTCAAGTAGAAAAATAGAAAAACAAACCTCTTCGCTCTCACTTCGCAGTGATAGCAGAGAAAGAGGTCGACGCGGGACATGTCCTGACATGCCGTGCCGGGTCACGTGGCCAGTGCAATCTGATTGGCTGACGGCGACGTCGGCGAAAAATCGCGACACGAAAAAAATGACTGCGTTTGTGTTTCCTACAGGTCTGCAAAATACGTTAAACCGTTGTATCAAGAATGGGAAGGTGTTGAAGAGGATGATCACGTGGAAGATGAGTCGACGGAAAAAGACAAAGGTTTTGATAGCGAGGTATGTCAGTTGTACAGATACAAAGGCCACGGCATTTTACGACCGATTTCAGTGTTATGTGCATAGCCGGTGTTTCAAATGTTTGAGACAATCATTCGACATACTCATTCGTTCCATCCAAATTTCTGCCACTTCTGATCTGCAACGCATGTTAGCGAAGTCTGTTGAGTACTCGGAATAAGAAAGAACACCTAAGTTAATCGATTCAGCACCTCAAAACCATGATAAAAACGTTTCCGTGGCTCCAAAACATGTCGAATGACTGTGTCGAATGAGTATGTCGAATGAAATCGGTTGGAAACTGAGCATCTAAAGAGTTCTCCTAGGCTCCATTTTTGATGTCACAGGATATGGTCACCAAGTTAAAATATAACTTTTACTGTAAAGTTCCCAAAACTTCAGTGGAAAAGATGTTGGCGAAATACAAAACGTCCTGTTACTCGAGGCAATTTTTCTTGCAACTTGCAATGCAATTTTCACGATAGAAATCATTTCAAGTAGCTATGGTCGGACGCTCGCAAATTTTGTTGCAAAGTGCAATCTTTTGCGCGCGTAGCATTCCGCAAAGTAGACCTCCTTTCTCTGCAATTTGTATCTCAATTTTTCGAGAGGAGTTACAAAGAGGAAGTGTTACACGCGCAATGTCTTCTGCAACGAACTGTATTTCGTGTAACAGGATCTATAGTACTCACTAGATCTTGAACGAGTCTATTTGTTTAATTTAGATTTAGTTTGCAGGAAAGGTAACTAATGGGCTTCAATGGCTGGAGATATTAGCTTTTAAAAACTAGAAAAATCATGAAAACGAGATTGGTCAGTTCACATCAAGTTCTGGCTATATAAACCTCTGTGAATTGCAATCTCAATAAACGATTTTATCAAAATTTCACTCACTAATTGTGCCGTACTCTTTAACATGTAAGCATTCATCGGTGACCAACGGCGCTATATCTTATTTTAAGGAAATCGCCATTGTTGTATAAGCACAACAGTAAACAGTGAATTGGAGTTTTCTCATTAAATATATGAATTTCTCGACTACGTTGACACTAAGGAAACAGAGGTCACAGGAGGCTATTTGAAGAATTGCTCGCCCCACTCCATCGCGGCCCCAGCTCTAGCCCCAGTCCTTCGCGGCTAGGGGCATACCATCCACATGATCCAAACTGACCCACAGACAGAACCACAATACCATGACAGAGAAGCATATTTGCATAGCAAATAGCCTCTAAAAGGGATCAATCACGGTTTCTGGAAAACTATCTACCCACCCCTCCCTTTGGTATCATGTGTAATTATTGATTAACCTTTAAATTTAGGGTAAAACCGGGGGGGGGGGGGGGGGGTGTGTTTCACACAAATCGTGATTGATCCTGAAAAATTAACCGGGATCAGATTGTTTTTCGTTCTCTTGAGAAGAATGTGAATCTGGTCATTTGTGTCAAAGTAGTCTCGTTTATAAAACATTCTGCTATTCTTTTCAGGATGAGGAAAGCGAAGAATACATGGAGTATGGTAAAACCCCAGATGTTGACGTACCAGAACTTTCACCCGATATGGCTATGTCCGTATCGCCGGGTTTTGTGATATCTACCCCGTCCCACACGGAGAACGATGCGAAACTGCGTCATAGAGCGACTAAATATTAATCATTTGGTTTTAGTAAGAGAACAAGGAAAAATTATATGTAAATATGTTGCTCCCTCTGGTTCAAATAAGATTACAGAGGGATCGATGAAATGTAGAAAAATGAAGTCATGGCTGATGACCTTGCTGTGCCGCCAGTATCGTTATTCTCCAATCCGAAGTCTGTCCACATGAATGCATTTTCATTTTGGAAACGCAAACTTTTTGTTGCGCTTTCATCTCCCGTCGAAAAGTATGTAAAAATGCTACATACAAAGTGGAAAGATTTGGCAATGTTTCCGTATGGACGGCGCGAAAAGCATGATGGACAACATGACCGACCCTTCGCACGGCTGCTATGTCGGCAGACTAGTGGTTCAACCAGCAAATAACTGATTCCATTGCGATTACTGAAACTTAGACAACGAGAGCCAATCACATTGCAGAACGAAAACAAATCGTTAATTGAGCCAATAGCCACCTGATTAGTGTCAATGACAAGACTATAACAATTCGACTTGCTCGAGCTTCGAACCGGTAAAAGGCGAATTTGGTGGACTAGTTCTGAAGACAGTCTTTTGAATGAAGAAAATTGCATGGCTATGCCAGGATTTATAATTTGGAATACTTTATTTTCGTTGCAATGTGTTTAGTTTTCGTGGCCCCGGTTTCAATTCAGTAGTACTCGCACTGTAAATATGAGCGTTTTAACACGATATCTTGCATTCAACCAATCTGATAACAATAACAGCGAAATGACTGTACAGTAATACTGAAAAGCTGTATGTGGTCTGATTGGTCAGGGGGGAATCCACTCCGCTGGACAGGAAACACTAAGTCCCAGTCCACCTCAAGTAAACAACATGGAGGACAGGACAGGTCGATTCGATCTGGGAACGATGCCCCGTCCACAGGATACGTTTTCAAATATTTTCATTTTCACATAAACAAGGTGGGGCCGCCATTTGTAACATTACGTGGTACCCCGTGTCTTGTTACTATTTATTATATAATTTTCGATGAAATACCAGTGTATATCTCTTTCTAAAAAGTGAAATCTTCACATGTGAAGATATAAATGATATTTTTACACGTGAAGATATCACTTTTGAAAATATGACTTGCTTTCAAAGATTTCTAGCCTTTTTAGTAGGAGATTTAAACTGGTATTTCATCGATAATCCTATATTAAACAGAACATTACATGGCCGCTTGGAGATACGAATTTTATCTTCTCGTGTTGATGAAATATCTTACTCGTTCGCTGCGCTCACTCGTAAGATATTTCATCAATACTCGGAGATAAAATCCGTATCTCCAATCGGCCATGTAATATCCTCTATTTATATTTTATAGTTATATCAAATATTTTCTCTAGCGCGTGATTGGTGGAATGCGTCACGTGACCCCTTTATTTCTCTCCGCCAGACGACAAACGTCAGCGAATACACCCCCTGTGAGTAAGCGCGCGTCAAAGAAAATATTTGAAGGATGATAACAACTATAACCTACATTGTGCATCGAAACATGTCCTGATATTTGTCCTTGGACATTATTTGATACTCGAAACTCACAGTTTCCCTCGAGCTTCGCTCTCGTGACCTGTTCTCTTCTCGGAACAGATAATATCCGCGGACGAAATAGCAGGGCATATCTCAACGCCACAAATAGGTTATTTTACTAAATAATCCAAACATCTAATATCAATCACGTGACAGCCTTATTTTAAGAACTAACGTAAATGACATTACTGAACGAAGTGTCTTCACGTATTTGTCAAGAAAGTAAGAACAGTAGACTCTAAACGTAAGTGGTGTGTTAATTTCTTGACTAGTGAAGCATCGATGACGTCACGTTTGCAGTATCAAATGTTCAAGTCACTCTTTTCACCTTGTGGCCATCTTGGATTCAAAGCGAGGCAATACTTTGTTTTTGCTTGGCTAAACTCGTTCTGATATCCCTCAGTGCGAAGCTAACCTAGCAAAAACGAAGGTTTGCCTCACTTTGAATCCAAGATGGCCACCAGGTGAAAAGAGTGAATTAATTTCAAATATGGATCCCTATTTCTGCTCCATCCTGCATGTTTCATCTTTTATTGTACTAGTTATACCTATCGGTAAAGTGCCAACGAGAATAACTGCAGGTCAATAATTCATATCAGTTGTATGTCACTTAATAGGCCTTTTGCAGAAAACAATCACGTGCTGACATAATACTTCGTTAACGAATTAATTGAGCTCGTGTTCCCCATGGGAAAGGCGTTTCCATGGATGCTGGACGGCAAGCTATCTTTAAAAACGCTGTTTTAGAAAGATCGACAATCGATTGGAGGTGAAAAATAGCATTTACAAACAGGTTTAGCTAATAACACTACCGATCTCGTACAATTGCCTGTAAATAAATGAAGTCGGATTGTTTTGCCACCCTACAACCACGTGATTGTATCTTGCAAAAGGCCTATTGTTTTATTGATAACTTGGAAAACTGTGTACAACCTCATTAACTTGCCCTAATTTTTACATTCATTAATAATTAATGGTGCTAACCAATCGAAATACAGCATTTGAGTCACATGGGTACTTCTGTAAACTCCCCACCCCTTTTATTCTGAACTGGTATTTAAGCTTTCTTTCGAATAGGAAACAAAGGGTAGTTTTTAATAATAGCACCTGCGAATGGTCAGGGGTCAATAGAGGAACAACTCAAGGTAGCGTTAGCGGACCGTATGTTTTCAATGTTTTCATTAATGATCTGGAAATAGCGCCGGTTTCTGACTGTTTTAATTAAGTATGTTTATGTTCTACGATAATTGTACCTGTTTGGAAGAATATCACCACGTGCATGGCAACATCAGCGGTTAACTATTTTTTGGAATGGACAAATAACGACATGAATTGTATATCTCTAAGTGCAAAGAAATAGTCTTCCGTAGATAACTTACCCTGGTTGCCAGAGGTTCTATATATTTTTTCTAGGTTAGGTTAAGGCGCGAAGCGCCGTCATCGAGGAGCGAAGCGACGAGAGGGAGAGAAGAGAACCTCTGGTCAAATCCGTTGAGAATCTCACTTCCATGCGTTTAGTTTGAAATCGAGGCGAGTCAAACCGGTTTTGCGGCCTATAACCCGTCAAACTGTGACGACCAATGTTTTGATTTCACACACGAACAATTGCACGTGGCGCTGTGAAGCATGAAATGACAACTGTAGTGTGGTTCTTTATATGGCTACTGTGGACAGTGAAAAAAGTGCCTCGTGCTAGAATTTGCTGTCGTGCTGTAGACCGTTTCTTCACGGGGACGACTTGAAATATCGTCGACTTGCCGGTAACCTGTCGGAAGCACAGCGAAGACGTCTTTACGTTTTATAAACTCGTACAGTGCCTCTTCTTGTTTTGTCTTCAATTTAGTAATCTCCGGAAACTTTGAAGCCAACGTAAACTTCACAGCGTCCCAAAAAATATTCAAAAACTCTTGAATTTCACTTCGTGCATCTCCTTCGCCAGTCGCGGTTGGAAGTAAAACCACATACAGTTGTCGTAAAACCGGTTTGAAGTGGTAGGCCAATGACAATTGCTGTTGTATCAAGCATTCACGGTCGCGCTTGGTAATGAGTAGATAAGCCAATCGGAGACGAGGTTCAAAATCTGAACCTGGCTTCTGCATGGAAGTGAGATTCTCAACGGATTTGACCAGAGGTTCTCTTCTCTCCCTCTCGTCGCTTCGCTCCTCGATGACGGCGCTTCGCTCCTTAACCTAACCTAGACAAAACCTAGAACCAAAACCTAGAACCTCTGGCACCAGGGTATAGATAACTATACTGGGTATTACTTTTCAGCCTGACTGTAAATTTTCTGGACATGTTAAACTTCAGTTAGCTCAGGCAAACAAGTGTCTGTATGTACTTCGAGTACTTAGAAAGGAAGGTTATGGTCAGCTGGAGATACTGAGACACTTTTATTAGTATAGTTGTACCCAAAATTACCTATGCTCTATCGTTTTACAGCACATCGTCCGCTGACCTTACTACCGTGCAGTGCTTTTTAGACCGTTGCTTTAAGAGGAATTATACTTCCAAACATATCTCAATTTACCATCTTTTAGAAACCTCATATTTGCGTATTTTTAACAAATTGAGTACCTCGGATCTCCATCTCAATAAGGTCACTCTTAATCTTAGGCAAGTTAAGCCAGTTTTCCCAAGGTGTAGTACAGAGCGTTTAAAAAATTCGTGTATTATAAACAGATTAAGCTATAAATACCATACTTACGTAACGAGCCCCTAATAGACCTAGTCAGCTTGCCTGTTTGTTGCCCCATTTCGGGCCGCGTGATAGCTCTCCAGAGGATTCCCAGTGCTTTGTTTTCCAGTTGTGGGGTTGGTACATTTCCTCTTGGGATACAGAGTGCTGAAGGGAGAAGTCGGGCGGTCTGGTGTGGGGCAACAGACAGGCAGGCTAATGATAATGTATATATTTGTAGTTAGCTTACTATTATCATTACTATTCGTAGTATATTTGACATGTAACTTGAGAGCTATCTTTCCTTTCGTCTTTTTTATTAAGTAATGGTCCAGATAAGAACTGTAGTGCTCCACGGCAAGGAATGTTAAAATGTGTTAATTTTCTATTATTCTTTCTCGTAATTTCATTGGTTGATACTTATCCATTCAATAGAAACCATCGAAATGTATTTTCATTCGATATTTTTAATAAGCATATTTATGACATTACTTATGATTCCATAAACAGAAATCGAATAAAGCAAATGGAATAACATTTTCATGGGAAGTAGTCCTATGCCACAGGTATGAAATATGCTAAAAACATCGCTTGAATCGGTCCGGAAAACAGTTTTCGACGACTAAACAGGAAGTAAGGCGAATTGTTTATTTTTTAAACGAAGATATTCAACGCAATTTTTTTTCGAAAACGCTCATACTATTTTTTAAACTTTGCAGTCTTGAAGGCCTACATTCAGACTCACAAGGGACTACGTCGTTTTAAAAGTTTAGGTCTAGATTTCGAGAAAATTGATATGTAAAATACATAGTCTTCGGGCTTTTCATTCTTAATCGTTTATCTTTTGGCTGCATAGGTCCTTCGGATCCAACGTATTTTTGCAGGATTTTTGTTCACGGTATTTGCTTATGTATTTTCTATTGTAAAATACATGACGTCAACGCTGTGTTGCTATGGTAACACCGATGTCAAACAAACCTACATTTTTGGAAAGTTTATTGCGTTCAACGAAAGAGAACGCATACTAATCTTGCAGTGGACTCCCTGTGGTCATGTGTGGGCTACCTGTGCTTCCCCAGGTGAAATAATTCGAGATTCGTGTATGTCCGTCCAGTTGGTCCGTCATGTCCTCATGTCATTATGTTTGTACTTTTTAGAATAAATTATCTCGGCCGGGGAACTGGTAACCACACGTACACGATTCTGGCATTCACCAAAATGGCCGCTCGTATGGTTTCTGTTTTGCTCGCGATCGGTAAGTTACTTGCCTTAGTTTCCGACAACCATAATGTAATGATGGTTTAAAGGTTCGCAAGTACAATTGAGCAAAGCCTGAGGAAAGTGTGTAATACATCTGGAGGACTGACCAAGTCCAATATGGTCTGTTTTGTACCTTGAACATTCAACTCGGCCATAATTATTTATTTGTGCTGAACCCGAGTGAATCTGCGATCGAAAAATATGCTGTTGGCTTGCTCGCTGCATTGAATTGTGCTGTTCGCTTTGCCGATACAAAAACTGCAAATGGTCAAGATGCTATAAATCATACCTGAAGGCTGAAGAGATTATGGATATGAATATTTCGGTGTGAGTTGTGAAGAAGCTAGCTTTTTAAATACTACATGTGTTCATCGTGGTGGTTTCATCGTGTTTATACAAAGTAACACTGCATTCAGGGTATAACCACACTTGGATATGTCAAGGAACTTGAATATCAAAACAAGGTGAGGGAAATTTAAAGTACTCTTTATTGCTGTGTACCCTAATATGATCAGAAATTATACTGCAATAACAATTAATGGACACTCAATATTCTGCAGCCAGCCTTGGTCTCACTTGAAGAATAATTCGAATCAGTCTGAAGGTGTAGTTTACACACATGCACGTATATTTTATGTTCTACACTGGAGTGTAATCACTGACACTTAGTCAGTATTATGGAGACAGCCTTGGTCATGAAAACTGGGATGCAGTTTATACACATCTGAATAGGGTTGATTGTGTTCTATACTAACTTCTATGTACTATTTAAAACACTAATTGGAGTGGTATTACAAATGTCGAGAAAACAATTGAAACCCAACAGGCGTTAGTTCTCATACAAAAAAATATGTCGAACGCACTTGGGTGAAAGTGGCTAATCCGACCGAGCTCTGACAGTGGAGTATCAGCCGTTCAAAGTGGGTATGGTGCGTCCCAGAAATATCCAGGCGAGCCACCTGAAGGCATATTCAAGCAAAATCGTATGCGGGGGAGGCTCGTTGCCGCAGAACAATGGATTCTACTACAGTTCTTATCTGGACCATTACTTAATGTTTTAACACAAGATATGATTTTTTTTATCTGTGAATTAAAGACCATTTTTTTTTTATTATTATTTATCTACACAACATTGTGACGCTATAAACTAACTGTGAGTAGTGAGCGGGAGAAAAGCGCCCAAGATTCGCAAGAATGAAGATTTGCTCGAGAAGTGAACACGCTGGTTCAGTATGCTATCGATAAGGTTTCAGTGAATTTTTGTTTGTTTCCTTGTTTATTTTTCTTGTATTTATAGGCATGCTGGCCGCTCGGCGCTGACTGTGAACTGAACACGTTGGTTTCGAGCAACTTACGCTCTATTTTTAACACGCTAGTTCGCTTGTGTTCTGCATTCTACACATTTACACACAGTTCAAAAATAAAAATAGTATACTACCCGATTTCTACAAATAGAGTAGGATTATTCCTTCGATTCCCTTCCATCGCTGGCTTCTGGACGTCACGGGCAGATCAGAGCTTGCCCAGATCACGTGACATCAAACTCAACTTGCGTTCTGAATGGCTGTGGCAAATCTATATATCTTACATTATACACTTGAATTTGCAGTCGCTGCGAGATTTTTCCTGCATATCGCCAACATTCTCGTGCATCGGCTCTATGTTCTGCCGCCTCGTCAGGCCAGCGCGTCTTCACTCGCCTGACTCGTTGGCAATAATTCTGCCAAGAACTCGCGAAGAATGCACCAAATCATTTATGAGCCCGTATTTCGGGCAGTCTAGTCCATCTTCCTGTTTCGAGCGCGCACGCAAGGCCTTTGGTTCATTTATGGAAAGACAATTTCGTTTCTTGGCAGAATTTATATAATAAATAACTTATTAGTCGACAAATCTTCTAATACGACTGAACGTTTCGCCAAACGGCTAACGGCATCTCATAGAGCCATAGTTTCGCCATGTCTTGGCCGAGATTGGGTGCAATCCCTCCAATTCCAAACGAGAAAAACGATGCTGAAGAACGCAATTGGACTTTCCCTTGATGATCAAGTCAAAGATCGAAACCAAAGGAATTCTAAATATGTGGGTCGTTTTGAATCAGCCAATCAACGCGGTCATGTGTCAGCGATGAAAATTGCTGTTTACGTTTCAGACTCTAGAACTCTGACGTCGGAACTGTGGACTGTAGGTATCCAGTCGTGCCATTCAGGAGTCGTGTTCGTTTCGTCGAATCGTACTAAATATCCTTTACTTCTCAGTTATAGGAAGATATTTTTCCTTTTATCCACCCTAAATATAACATGTCTTCCTCTTGGTATTCAACTTCTATTGTTACTCCTATTAAGGCCTTTCCACTTTTCCGTTTTTTATGTACATTTCTCCTCTTATCTGGGGGGCCATTGTCAGTATAGCTTTTCCTACACTGTACCTCTTTCTTTTTCTGGAAGGAGTGCTATAATTTGTTGTAATGTTGTTTGATACTGCAATGGATTTTATTGCGTGTAATCTGTCCTCTAGATAAATGTTGTTTAGCAAGACATTTAGGTTTTTTTACCCTTTCGTTATTGATTGTCGATTAATTGACTCGACGGGTTTATTTGTATTGGGAGACTTTCGTCCCAATCCTCAGGATCTCTTTTCATAAATGCTTTTGTAAACATTGCCAGATGCCTTTCGCGGGTCCACCAGTTAGCCCAATGCTCTAGTTTCGTCCAGTGCAAGTTAGACATGCTGCCACAGATTAACCTCTTTAAGTCTTCGTCTAAAAACTCGTCCGCTTGTGTTATTTGGACCTTTCCACATAAGATTCGGAAAATCTGTATCACGTCTTCTTTCTTCTCTGTCACTTCGATGCGTTTTGCTAGCATCTTGAATACTAGTTCTTTTGCCGTCAGTATTAGATATTACGCGCCTTCATTGATACCCTCATCACAGACCGCATCCAGTGAACAGAACAACCACGAATGAGTTCCCCGGCTAATTCGTCTCCTATTACACTTTTTAGTCCATTATATTCGACATCATCAAAATCAGCCATTATCTGCCGTAGATTTTTTCCATTTTGGAATTTCGGATACTTGGAAGTTACACACTGGAAACTTGTTTTAGAGCAGTTGCATATGCCGTGCCATCCATTCGAGCCATGCATTAACACTCGTGCAACGGCATTATATGTAAGTGTTGCTTGATTAAATACAACAAGATTTAAGAGATAAGGGAAGTGTGTGTTGCCAGTAAATGTAATATCTTGAAATAGAAATTCAGCTTGGCTTGATATGGAGCCATAAAAAAATGCATATTTCCTTTCCGAAGTAAAAATGTACTTTTTTTCTTCCATTTGATACTGACCATTAGCTCGTTCACTTTATCGGTAATACTATCATCCGACCCATCCTGGTTATTTTCTATTTTTTGTTCCTATTTCAGAAGAGTTGATGATCTGTATTAAAGGCTGCAGTCCTGTGGTCCCTTTGGCTTGCGTAAGGGCAATAGATTTTCTCTTCTGATTCTTTCGGTGTTGCATGCCGCCGGTGATACCTCGCCTGGTAGTAAACCCAGACCGAATCCTTTCTGCAGGTCTTTTGTAGTGAGGTTGTTATCTTTATTTATTGCCTCATGTATCATTTCTTTGACATGTGTTGATACCACATGTGGATCAGGCTTACTGTGACTGTGAACTTGCCCAGGAAGAATTCCGACCCATCTTCTGCCAACAGCATTTACAGGAGAGAGATACATCATTTATACCGGACAAGGGCCAGTGGTTTTTAGCGGTGATGTAGAACCGTGATCACAGTATCGGCTGACTTTCTGCCTGTTTGTCACAGTATATTGACAGCCTTCGGCCGCGCAAACCTTCACAACTTCACATTGTCCTCTCTTTATTTCCAACTTCGTTTTTGTTTTTTCTTTGCCAATTTCGACTTTGTTTGTATGTCTCACTGTCAGTTGATTGCCACTCCACATATAATGCGGGCGCTTACGCGGGACCCAAGACCTTTCAAAGATTTAATATCTTTACAAAAACCTATCTTCCCGGAGAGACTCAGGTCAAAACCTGGAAATTCGCAATGTTCTTTTCTATTGACATTAAACCAGTTGTCCTCGTCTGCAAGTTTTGCATGTGCTTTCCCCTTATGGATATCTTTTCACTTTTAGTCTTGCCTTTCTTCTCTCTCTGTTTTACTGAGGAAAATGTTTCAATTTCTGGCGAAATAACCATAAGATCAGAGGGATTTTCAAGATAGCTCAGACCAGTTTCAGTTAGTTTATAGGTTCTTGAAATTTTTATAAACTTGTTGAATTTTGATTCCTTGAAAACGACTTCAATAACTCCACACCTTCGCTCGTGCACTACCGCTGAATTTGTTATTTCCTTTTCCAAATGTGGGTGAATTAGAAATAATTTCTTCGATTTCTTCTTTGGATATCCAGTCCTTCCTTGATCCTAGAAGCCAAGTGATTAGTTTCTCTTCGTTGATCTGGATACTGGATTGCAGTTCTTTCAACGCAGATAACATGAAAATAGCATGCTCTTTGATATTGAAGTCGCGCTGGATACAATACAATACAATACTTTATTCACACTTCACACTTATTTACAAAGTTAACAGGAAAATTATATTTAGAGTTTAGAAAAAGTGGCAGGGAAAAAAAGTTGTAAATAGGCTAAATATATAATAGAGGAAATATCTAGCATCTAAATTAACCGTGAGGTTTTCGAGTTAGACACTAGGCGCCAGCCAAAGTTAATGATTATGTGCAGACATCAAAAGAAAAAATATATATACTATAAAATACACACAAACAAATACTATAAAATACACACAAACATCAAGTATTTCAATGTAACTGATAGCAACCATTTATCAGAAATTAGAAAAAAATAGAAGAAGTTGTAGATATCGTTTAAGCTTTGAAAGGTGGAGCTTAGGAATTTCGTTTTTTCTAAAAGGAACTGTTTAACCTTTTTGGAAAAATTGAAATTGGGTAGATGTTTAAGATCAGTAGCAGAGATCGTCTGTTTGCCGAGATTAGTTCTAAAGCGTGCCTTATAAAGATTTCCTTTAGAGGCATATCTAGTGTTAGTATATACCAACTCGACAACCTCCTAAGAACGCGCAATCTCATTGGTTCGCAAACAGTAGATATTATAGGAAAATCACATGCCTGACGAGGTAATTCCACGTTAAATTGCACGAGAAAACCGATATCGCCCGAGTCGTTTCGACGAGGGTGATATCGGTTTTTCGAGTGCAATTTAACGAGGAATTACCGAGTCAGGCATGTGATTTTCCTTGAATCGCATAGTCCGATGAATTACTTGAAGATTGAGTACTTTTGTTGATATTTTGCTAAGTTATAAATAGCGCGCGTAGACGGAGTGGTGATTCCACTCTGAATCACCACTCCGTCTCAGCCAATCAGCGTCTGATTTCGCAAATGCACCGTGCGATTCAGCTTTGGCTATGCGATTCTAAACAATAGCTACCTCCGAAACATGGGCTATTCATCCAGCAACAGAATGGCCGCTGAAAACTTGCGTTTTGCGATAATTTCAGAGGAAGATATTCGAGAAATTGAAAAACAAGCAGTACCAGATAACACAAAAAAAGCTACTAAATACGGGATGAAGGTGTTTCAAGGTAAGAAAACATTATAGGCCACGAATAACACGACTTAAAAGATGAAAAGCTAAGACATTGGCTTGTTTTTGTCTAAAGTTGCAACTGTTTTTTGCACTTTTGACACAAATAATTTTGTATTTTTAGAGTGGTTTTCACAGCAAGATGAGTTTTCAACAAGTATTGTAGACATGGAAGTAGACGAGCTGAACAAATGTCTGAGAAAGTTTTACTTGTCGGCGAGAAAGAAGGACCATAGTTACTATAACAAGGCAACGCTTACCTCGATACGGGCGGCCATTGAGCGCTTTCTCCGGAATGACAACAATAAGCCGTTCTCGATTATCAGCAGCCCAGAGTTTACAGAAGCGAATAAAGCCTTGAATTCCTTCTTGAAGAATTTAAGCAAGTCTGGACAAATTCGTCCTACGCAACACAAGCCACCATTGACGAAGGAAGCGATAACAAAGTTGTACAACGCAGGCGAGCTTGTCGACTGCACGTCCATTGATCCGGCGAAGCTACAACAAACAGCGTGGTTCTTCGTTACATTTTATTTTGGCCGCCGTGGACGAGAAAACCAGAGACAGCTGAGTCCTTCGTCGTTCAAGCTTAATTTAACTCCAGATTCAGGTCATGAATATTTCGAAATCAACCGTAATAGTCCTGGAGGCGTCCTCGCAACCAAAAATCACCAGGGTGGTTTAGACGGCACCGACGACCCGTCGAATGGGAAAATGTTTACAAACAAAGGCTCCCTTCGCTGTCCAGTGGCTGTCCTGAAGAAGTTTCTCTCACATTTGAATCCTAAATGTCCAGCACTGTTCCAGAAACCTTTGACAGGTTCTAAGTTTAGCCCTTCGCAAACTGAAGTTTGGTACAGCTCTATCCCTATCGGCCACAACATGTTCGATAACATGATGAAAAACATGTGTCTCCGAGCTGAAATCAACCCTGCCTATACAAACCACTCCGTCAGATCAACCACAGTGAGTGTTTTGTCTGCGATGAACTTAAAGAACCGCCATATCCGTGCTGTCACAGGGCACAAAAGTGACACAAGCCTCGAGTCGTACAACGACCGCCCGACCTTCGAGCAGTTCGCAGAAATGTCAACAGCCCTGACCGATTTCGTGAACTCCGCCGATCGCCAAATAGTTCCTCGACCTACAGCGAGTGTTCAGAGCCTTCCTCAGCCATCTACTGCACCTCAACAGCTATCTTTGCCCTCCAGTTCTGGCCATGTAAACGGATCCCCAAACGCTGCCAACCAGGTTCAAGAAAATGTGAATCAATCGGTTTCGTTCCAGTCACAGAGTTTTACTCCAGCAATGATTTCTGGTGGTTCTTTTGTAAATTGCACCTTCAATTTCAACTTGAGTCATCCTTGAACTAACTTTACAAGCTTTAGTAGAGTGAAGAGTAAAACATTTATCGAGGAAACTGAAAATGACAGCAAAACTTTCCGGATTCAATATTCTTCACGCACTGACAGAAATTGTAGAGCTGCGAAAGCACGTGTTGTTATGTAAATTAACTAGCTCGTTTTGGTGCGCGTGCGCTGGTGCTTTTCGATAAAATAAAACTTCCGGTCGAAAATATTATTCTACTTGTCGCTTTATTTGTTGTTTTTTTTAGGTTGCCTCGTTGGTATATACTAAAACAGTTATTCACCTCCACTTTGGTGAATAACTGTTAATTATAGGAGTGAACATCACTTGCATAGCGAAAATATTGATTAAATATGCTTGGTAACTGTTTTTTATGCCACTTATGGGTAAATTTTAGTGATTGCAGTTTATAAACATTGTCCACTGTCAAAATATCAAGTAAGTTTAATTAATTAACGCACTTTCAGTATTTTTCCCATACAGGGTGGCAAAAAAAATAAGTCGGACTATATGGTTTTGCTTAACTTGAATTTGTTTTAGATGGCAAAAATAGGCACTCCCCCAGGCTGCTATTGCATACGAAATATAAGGGTAAATTTAACAAATTGAAGTTAGTTTTTTATGTGTCTGTCCTAATATTGACAATGATTTTCGTCATAACATGGTCAAAATAGCTTTTTACAACAGCAAAACACTTTTAGCTTCAAATGAGTGTGTACAAACTGCCTTTCGAGTCGAAAAGTCCAAAACGTAAACACGTCTTTGTGCTTTCCCGAACTCTAGAAAAATACCGAAGCTACTCTAAACTGTTTGTTTCTACTTAAGAACGTTATGTAAATATCCTGAATAAGAGATTTTAATCACGAACTAGAAGACTATGTATTTAATTCAAGACCATTTCTCAGTTCTAGTTCTAAAAGATCGGTCGAACTCGTCACAAAGTCGATCACAAATTAGCCGAAAATGCTTTGTTCGACTCGAGAGAGAACTCAAATTTTGACAAATGGCACCACACAAGGAAGTTTTGACTCACCGATTAACTTTTCCCAGTGATGAAATGCTTTTAAAATCCTCATTTTCTTGATTTTTGGAACAGATGTGTACACAACCTGAATTCACAAATCTCTGCAAAGCCCGCTTCGAAAGCCGGCCGCGCGTCTGTTAAAATATTGCATATGAAAATTAGCCAATCAGATTGTGAGAAAATTGGCGGTTGTTGTAAAATAAGTTATAGTATAATTGCTTTAGCTGCTGGAGGGATAGAAAATGTCTTAGTTTATAAAATATACCAATATTTCTAGAGATACGTGAACAAATATACGAAATATGATGTTTCCATGAGACTGTGTCATCAATCATCACACCTAAGTATTTTATGTGATCTTTTTTATCTAGAGAATAGGAACACCCATCTTTGTTGATTATTATCAACAGATGAAGTTAATTTCTTTTTTGGTGATTTTATGACCATGTAATTGGTCTTTTTAAGATTAATGGATACTTTATTTTGATCACACCATTCTTTAACTTTAATTAGTTCCTGGTTGACAAGGTTCTCTAAGTCAGTTATATTAGGGGAAGAAGCAAATAAATTGGTATCATCAGGAAATATCCTAAAAGAAAGTTTATCAGACACGCCGGGCACAAATGAACGTAAAAAGGCCGGGGTTTCTATATTTTAATAAGTGTTCGGCGTAGATAAATGAATTTTGGTAGGTGTATAAATGAGTGCCAACAAAACATAATCTGATAAGTTAAGCTAATGTAGCCATCATTATGACGTCACAACGACGTCATTTGTCCATTTCTAATAGGTTTCCTATAAATTTGTATTACCTCTAAAAACGTTTTATTATATCTTTTTAAAATCTCTTGTTCATGAGAATGAAGGAATCGAAAACCCGTTCTCCATTGGTAGAGGTAAACAAAAGTTATTCAATTTTAAATTTTGGCAATTTTCCCGCCAAAAATTGGCGGCAAATAAATAACATAAACAAACACGGTATTTGCTTATATTTTTTCTGTTATGGATTTTTGTACCGTAGGTCTTATATGGATCCGAATATTCCTGTTATTGTCATCATTTATAAAGCTGGTCTGGCCAGCATAACTATTTCTCATAAGGCACTGACATGTTAGGTTCAGATTTGTTTGGTTTTTGGCTTTTCGCCACACGTAATGAGGTGTGACCCGATAACCAAACATTTCTGTGGGCTCGAAACTAGATGCTCCTTAGCTCAGTCCCGGGTCGGTAGTGCAGTGGCACCAAAGCCCGCGTACTGTTTGCTATGCCATACTGACGAGTTCTAATAAGAACGAAACAGCTGTCTATGGCTGCAATCTAGTCCGAGCGCTTTTCATGTCAGGCCTAGCTAACCGTAGTGCTTTGTGTTGGAATTTTACGTTGTATATCAGCTTTGCTGTAGTCTTCGGACTTTTCATTCGTTATTTTTTAGAATTGAAGCCTTATTTTTGGTATACGTCATTATGACGTCATTAATATATTTGGATTTTTTTATTATTTTTTATTTTATCGACGGAACACCTTAGTCTAACACTCAGAAGTCATAGTATTTCCTTTAGTGCTATTTTTATAGTAGGCAGTCTGATTTATGCTTGAAGCCTGACGTCACTGATAATGACGTCATAGAAATAGTGAATCATCCATCACTCTGGATATATTTATCGTAGAGACTTCAAATTTTTGCTAAATGAATATATTTCATGAAGCCATTTTGATCACATAATCTGTTTGCAACGTGTTTTAAAGGTTATATTTCATCAAAAAAGGAGACATCTCTTATAACGTCACAACAACGGCAGAATACATAAACAATTGTCCAAAAAAATGAAATTTCACTTTGTTACCAATCTGTCAAAATTTCTTCAAATTTAGAGTAGTCGTAAAGAAATGGTGTTAATTTTATTTTTTTGTGTGCACTAAGCCTCGGCCTTTTTACGATCTTTTGTGCCCGGCGTGAGAGCTGTTACTTATGTCATTAATATATAACAAAAATAACAGAGGGCCTAAAGTGCTACCTTGAGGAACTCCACAGACAACTGTTTGTTTGGTTGATTCATAATTGCCTAGTGTAACAAATTGTTGTCTTTCAGTTAAGTAGCTGGTGAACCATTGAAGAGGTATTCCTCTTATTCCATAAGCCTCTAGTTTTTGTAACAGGATTTTATGATTTACAGTGTCGAAGGCTTTTGCAAAGTCAAGGAACACACCACAGCCAGCACTTGAGTCTTTGGTCGTCTCTGTATTCGTTTACAAGTAAAATACCATCCGAAGCTTCCCCGCTACGGCCTGCTCTTCCAAATTCCTGTATTAGAACTCCTGAATTTTGCATGCAGCCAATTCTGATAACAAGATCGACATGTGGGCTGTGGGTGCCTACTTCATATGATTCAGTGGCAACTAGAATCTGAAATTTCTTCTCACGGAAGTCGTTGTCGATCCTCGATTTGTCCTGAGCCTTTAACCCACCGTGATAAGCTTCAACATCTTTGATTCCCAATTTGTTCAGAGCCTTCACCATCAATTCCACATCAGTCGTAAAATCCATATATATATAATAGCATACTCGTTTTGGATGGTTGCCTTAAGTTGCTCTGCTGTTTCCATCCACCTTTCCTCATTTTTTTTCCGATCGTTATATTTATAGTCTGAAATATTAAGTTTTATGTTTTCTCTGTTTATGCTTCCTCTTATCAATACTGGACAGTTAAGGCACGTTTTACACAGCTCCTGGAGCTGACTCTCGTTGAGTGTTGCCATAATGGGAATTCCCGGGATTTCTTTATGAATGTCAGCCACAGTACCATAACATGAACGAAAACTTGAATTTCGATCAAACATTTTATGTACTTCATCGATCACAATCATCTTCCACTTTTGCTTGTCGAAGTTAAGACTGTAAATAAGCTTGTTGGTGAAGTATTCTGGTGTTGTGTATATCATCCGAGGAAGAGGATCTGCGTTTATGTTAAATATATCATTTGATGTCAATTTGATGACCGAAACATCTTTCGCAATAAGACTTTGGACCTGATAGTTGATAAGAGAGAGAGAGAGAGTAGGACTAATAACAATAGTCGTTTTCGTGTCATCAAAAAGTGCCAGTAGCTGGAAGCACAGACTTTTCCCGCTGCCTGTTGGTCAGTGAGTCACTACGACATCATCTCCATTTTCGACAGACGCTATTGCCCGTCTCTGAAATGGCTTCAGCTTTGACAGGCCGAATTGTTGTAAGATGGCCCTTCCAGAGGAGCTCTTTTGCTTTGTCTATTGACAAATCGTCATCACATGATTCTTTCCAAAATTGTTTATTGGAAATGGTTGTGTCCAGTTCAGCCAATAAAGTTGTCGCTGTGGTCACTGAAGCACTGGATGCTGAAGGGGCTGGAGATTGTTTGTTGGAAGTGGTCATGCCCAATTCAGATAACTTCGTCATGATAACATCACCCTCGTTAAATCATTAAATCACTCATGTCAAACGTGGAAGTCGTTTGTTGGGGTCTGTCGAGCTTTAATAGAGAATGGAGGGAATTATGCCATTCCAACCCTACGGACTCTTTCGATCGTATTTCAATCCAGTCTATCATTTCTTCCAAACGATGTTCTGATCTGGGCCACATTTTTATGATCCCATTATGATTTCAACCCAATTTAGGGGAAATGTTATGAGTATCAATGATGATATAAAAATTGGTTGTTACTATAATTGTAAATGCTATTGGCGTTATAGTGTATATATAAAAAAAGATTTTCATTTTTTCCATCCTTAACGAGGCGACGTATAACTTTTTTGAGTTCTTTTTTTTATCATAGTGGTCTGAAGATTGATCAAGAAACAATTCGTTGACATCAAACATTCCATTTATTAGGCTCTTGTCAGCGAGAAGCCTTGCAGCGTCATCGACCGTCGCCATTGGTTCTCGGTCACGGAACTGGTTGATCTGTTTTGGTAATTCATGGATGATATCTTCAACTCAGTTTTGTCTTTAATTTGTCGGGGATTAATTATTTTTCTTCAAACAGATCATTAACTATTTTAACAACTAAATAAGTGCATGCGTTAGTGCCATCGTGTTTTCTCAAAGCATCGTCAATCGCGTCTTGGAGTTCGAAGTAAAATGTTGAATTTGACAACATAGAGGCTGCAACACTACCGGATTCTTCAATGGCGCTGCCTTAATGGGCATTAAGCTGGACGTCGATGGGGGCATTAGGTGCCTCCAAGGTCCCTGAAGCACCATATGCTGTAGGGGCCGGAGTAACATGTGACTCTGATTCAGTAGAGACTGGAGGCACATAGGACTTAGGTGCCTCTGAGATCACGAACGCACAAAATTCTGTAGGGGCTGGATACTTAGGTGACTCAAAAACATCGCATGCTTTAGATAGTGCTGATGAGGCTTGAGGAGATGTGGTGCCTGTGAAAATTTTTGATAAAGTTGTCTTCACAGTACTAGTTACGGGGCGCATATCAGGCGGCCTTTGTGCCCAGCACTGTCCCATAAGTTCAAGCCAATCTCTTTTCATATTCTCCGACAAATTCATACTATCTATATTGCTTATAGAGACAGTTGGGCACCTGCCTTGCTGAAGAAAGTGAGGTATTATGGCACTGGTTGCTGCCTCACCCTCCCAGAGATGGCTTCTCTCGGGAAGGGTAAACTCGAACATAGTCATACAAAAGCTAAATATGTCCGTTGTGCGGTCATGTTTCGCCCCACCTTCTAGCAACTCCGGTGCCATATACGCAATGGTTCCTTGGGTATCACATTTCCTAGTTGACGTCTGAGACTGGGTGAATTGCTCCAATTCAAAGCGAGCCATTCCAAAGTCGCCAAGCTTTGCCAAAAAACCTCCACTTTCCATCCTCCCCAATAATATATTTGCTGCCTTGAGATCATAGTGAATTATATTATTTTTATGAAGAAATTGAAGTCCGTCACTTGCTTGATGTAAGATTGATAATCGCTCAGTCCACGAAAGAGAGTCTTCTAGCGCGTCGATAAGCTGCCGTCCATTTCTCACGGTTTCCGTTGTGCCGTCCGGACATTTAACAGCTGTTCCCATTAGTTCAGTTACTATAACACCCCGAAAGCAATCGATACCATAGTGCACGAGAATATGTGGATGGTTAAGGCTAGATATAAAATTAATTTCTTTGTTTAGTTTACGCTTATATTTTGCTGTAAGGGTAACCATAAACTTTTTGCAAGCAACAGCGGATTTATTCTCTTCCCCGGAGGTGAACTGACCTCTATAGACAGTGCAGGTGGAGCCTTGGCCAATTGGATTATCCATGTTGACAGTTAGGTTGTCTGAACAGAGTTCCAATCCATCGCTACCAGCTGGTAACTTCACTAAAAGATCAATACACATGTGGGTTAAAACATTTTGGGCCTATTATATAAGCTATAATTTATAATCTCTCTTGAAATGGCGATTTTAACATTCCCAACACATGAGTTAAGACAAGAAGACAACAATATAAGGGTTGGGAATGAAGTACTTTTTAAAGAAATATATAGCATTCAGTAGGTCGAATGTTATGGTCCTTGCAAGGGGGTAGTAATACGCCTGAGTGGTTGCTAGGCAACAAGAGCATGTAATCTTCTCCAACGGTTGGTAATCCAATCCCCAGGCCCCCGTCATTTATTCTTGGTTTGATTTGAGTTATTTGCCTCAATGGCACGGAGACCAAGGCAATAGGTCTCGAGATTCCCTACGAGGCCTGCCTTTGTTGTTAGTACGAGCTCGGACACCGTGAGGATGGTTTCACAGGCAAGCGTCCTAAATGCGTCTTTAGCGTCCACCTCATATACAGGGTTAGGAAGAAAGGTAGGCGGGGCCTACACAGGAGAAACAACTAAGGCACCAGGTTTTTATGGCGACTCGAACGCAGAAAATCATTCCACGTCCGTTCCCGGAATCGAAACCGGGTCTCAGCGCTGAGAGGCGGTCCTTAAGGCAAAGTTTCACTGTATAACTGTTTCAGCGCAGGTCAAATCCCAGCATTTTTTCGCCGTTTTTGTAATGACACTAAGCACAAGCATTCTGAGCCTCTGTCTTTAGGATCAGCGGTTGTTTGATTTAATTGACTAGGGGGGGGGGGGGGATTACAGCAAGAAAACAGAGAATATTGGCTGGCACCATGTTTTCATTACCTTCGATCAGTAATTACCTGTCATCCAATGACCCGATGGCTCTCGTGGAATCCTAAATGCACCGGGCACTTCTCCACGACCATTGGGGGTAAATAACCGTGAAAACTTAGTTTTACGACCATCACAGGATCCCGTCTCACTCAGCATCTCATCTATCTCTCTGGCTGCTGATAGGAGATCGTCGAAAAGTTTGATGCCTCTAAACATATTGTTGTTCATCTTCGGTATCTGGAATTTGAGGAAAAATTAAATATATATAAATAATCGTAGCTGAAAGTTTATGTTAACAAAAACTCACACCAACCCCATGCATCTTCTTCATAAAGAAACTGAAGGATATTTCACTTATATATTACAGTGAACCGGTGATCGCTTGGCATCTCTGAACGGAATGATGCAAATGTTAAGAAGTAATGCGAGAGCACATGGGATTCGTGATTGACAGGCCAGGCAAGCAATTATACTACATGAAACAAAGAATGTACATTGACTTCCTAATAAAATTATAATTAGCACAGAGGATTTTGCTAGAATATGCTAGACAAATATGTATCCCAAGGTTCATTCTTTTCAGTTTTTCCATTTTCTATATAAACTCTAGTAAACACTCCAGTATGTTGACTATCAAATCAAGTCACGAATATTTTGTGTGGCCGCGACACGCATGCGATATTAAACTTTAGCAACCATTGGCCGAAATGATCACAGGAATTAGAATAGCCCCCGAAACCGCTGTGAACGTGTCACTGCATCTGCTTTCGGTTCTCTTTGTTCCGTGCGCTGGGGGTGATTTTGAAAAAAAAAAGATATGCGTTTCAACAAGATATGCGTTTTCGCATTTCACACCATAATCGATGAACATGTTAATCTTTTTCGAGAGACACAAAATCTATAAAATAATGGAGTGCCGACACGCTCGAACGTTCTAAGATGCTTGGATACTACATTTCAATAAATGTATTAAAAGAACGCGTTTGTATGATTCTGCGCACTGCATTGGACTGAGAATAATCACCAAGTGTCACACTACATGACGGTCTTAGAAGTCTCACTGACAACATTATCACATTCAAATACCTTTAAATGAAATAATATTATGAAGGCTGCACTGTTGCCCCGTTACCTTGCTATCTCTGGTCTGCTTTGTCTCTCTCTGTAGCGCTTTGACTGACAAGCTTCAACGTTAACTTCGCTGTAAGATGTCTTTGTCATTGAGGCATTCCCCTAGGACACAAAAAGTGTAAAAATCGTTTTGATACTGGAAACCTCGAATGACATTTTATAATATAGCAGATTTAAAGTGACTGTATATACTAAGACCAATCGCAAATTACTCGAGCCACTAGCCAATCACAGTTTCTGCGAAATGGCTTCTCTGTTAGCGGCAATCACAAGCCAAACTAAAACCACTCAATTACTAATTTGCATTAGTAGTAAGAAACCAACTAAGTGTTCTAATGTAAATGCCACAATGTGATTTGCTAAGCTACTCGCTATCTATCAGGCGATAGACAGCTAGTGAGGAAATGAGGAAATAATTGGCTCTGTAGGGACGGAAAAACTGTTTAATTTGACTTTTACACTAGGAAAATTAATTAGGTTATGCCTAGTACATAAATACCAAATTTAAAGCAAAATCGGTTCAATCTCGTTTTCTGTTAGCGATTGTTTACCATAACATCGTGCTAAAGAAGAGGAATTTTGCATGCAAACAGGTAAGAATGAGTATCTGAAACATTTAAGTAAGCTTTGATGTGTTGTCTTTAAACCAGAAAAAATGTTTGTATCTCGAGCTCGTATATTAGTCTAATTGTTAAATAGACGAGTGTTGCGCGCGCATCAGAGAATAGAGTGTGGCCCGCCAGTCTGCTTTCAATAATCAACGGCATGCCATCAAAATGATCACAAGATCTACAGATTGAAGCAAAAAGATCGACTAAACTCTGTCTAAAGAACGACAAAGGGTAAAAACTCGCACGTTTTCGGATCTTTCAAAGATAGCTGACAGGAGATGGCACACAAACCTAGAATGTAATTATTACAGGTGATGATTTTTTATGATTTCGCTTCATTTTTTTTACTGCGGTCAGTGGTTTTTCAAACATCGTTAAGTCAAAGACGTTTACTTTTTTGGGAGTCACAAACTCTGAGGGGTTATTTTCAGGTACTTATTACTTATAACCTGTGAACGAAGCGTGTCATCAGAAGAATCGATGATGATGGGGCGACCTTTCCAGACGCTTATTCCTCCTCATCACCATCCCATGATTCATACTGATTGTTCTTCACGCGGCGATGTTGATGCCTCTAAAATATAAATATGTCCAAATATCAGTGCTACAACTTGGCTCCAGGACATATATTAATTGGCTTTCAGATTGGCAATTGGGGGAGCCATTTATTAGATACCATTATCATTACCATAAATTAGCCACAACTTAATATCGCGAAATGTACAATGAGGCATAATCACTAAATTACCTTGCATTCTCTATATTGTGTCGTCGATCCGGCGACAACTTGGCTCCAGGATATGATATTGGCTTTCAGATTGGTAATTGGGGGGGGGGGCATTTTCCTAAACCACAAAAGGGCACTTTAGGTAATGAATACACCATGAACATGAAAAGGTAACCATGCTGTAGCTACATTTTTCGTTCCTCAATCCCCCCCCCCCTCCCGCTAGATGCGGCCCCAACAATGTTAACAAGTTACAAACCATTTCAATTTACCAACCTTAGGCTGTAAGGCAATATAGCGGTTGCCACTATGACCGAAAAACAAAGTTCCGCTGGCATTTCTTGGCTGAATGATCTTAACATAATCCTCATCCTGTGAAAAAAAAATCAAAAATGTTTGATATAAATCCATGTTTCGAATTACGCATTTCTCCTGTGCACAAGCGCACGCCCTGTTTGGTAGTTATTCAAAAGATGACGCGAGAAAACGGTTGATTTAGCACTAGCCGATTTTTCCTCACAAAGCTTGTGATTTTTTGTCTCACAATTTTTCATCGCGCCTAAGTGCTCGGGAGGTAGATTCCGCTTCAAAAATAACCTGGAAAAAAATCGACATCGCAGGATTCGAGTTTTTTGGGCTATATTTTTGTGCTTACCGAGTGAGCAATTATAAAATTTCTTGAATCACACCCAACGACTCACAATATAAAGCAATGGTGGTTCTATGTGGTATGCTGTTCCAAACAGGTAGAACAGACGGTTTTCGACGCCATTTTGTAGGCAAGACTCAGAATGTTATGTCAAATAATACCCGCGGTAAAATTGGAATTCTGAAACAACAATGAATTGCAATGAATTGCTCTATACCTCCATGATACATTTGTTTGTAATTTTCTCGCACCAACAAAATCGACATTTGGATGTAGGGAGTTTATCACGTATCAGCTAAACCGCCTGCTGGTTAATTGTGCCCCTATTATTTGTCTCCGTGTTTTTAAATATGAAACATCGGTTCAATCCATCCAGCGCAAAAAATTGTCTTAAACCTTGTCACACGATAAGTCATGATATCTTGTCGCGCGACAAAACTTTGGTAGTTATGAATCCCCAAACAACAAAATCCCTTAACCTTTTAAAAAAATAGATGTATACACAAAATGACAGACGAATTGCGAATACATTTATCGACGAACTTACCCCATGCACCGTAATGATAATTATTTTCTGGACAGGTGCAGAACTTCAGACAAGGCCCTAATTATCATTGCAGTGGCATAGTTTGTCAGTTTAGCAAATCGAGCAATCCCAGCCAAGTAGATGGCAGATCGACATTTCCAACATCCAGCTTGCAAACAAAATCCATGCGATCGTTGCCAGCTTCCTAAAAGAGAACAATGCGCACATACCATCAAGGTATGGTACGGTATTTCGGGTAAGATGACCCTTTCCGAATCTTAAGGTCTCGGTATGTAGGTTCATCGGGTCATCGCGGAAAAACGCTCGCGTTTCGCCAGGATTTATTCGATGGGGAAGGTTTATATATCAATGTTAAGCTCTTAGACCGTATAATTCGTTACAATATTTTATTATTTTCCATAGTGACGCATAATTTTTTTTTAAACCTTAAACTGAAATTGACGTCAGATTTGTGAGGAGTTCCTGCGCCCTGTGGTTTTTGAAAATTCATGAGAACTTTATTCACAACGATTCCCAAGTGAGGTGCAAAAGCAACCTGTTGAAAACAACATTATGTCAAACTCCATCCCAGTCCCCGGACCCAAAAATATCGAAAAATGGGCTGCTTATTTCTTTCAAAAATGAAAATATCAGTATAAACACTTTTCATAAATTTTTAGAATATACTGATATAACTAGTATACATTGATAGCTTATGGTACGATGGAAACCAATTCACTTCAATTATAGGCTAAAGACTAAATAGCCTTTTGTTCAACTCGGAAGTACTTACATCACATCGGTTTCTTCCCAAGTAGTCAAAAACTTTACCACGGGCCAACCAAGGCCAAGTTGGTCAGCGGCTGCCCGATAAAAGCAATTGCCATCGGCAACTGGATCTGATAAAATAGCAAATCCAGCTAGCTTCTTGGATCCTGCTCCGTAGTATGTTATCCATTATCCTACAACTGAAATTATATTAATTCAGGAGCGTTGTTTTACGACCTATTTAAACATTACAAACAAACTTTATTGTACCCACCAAATTTTAAAAGAAAGAAAAGTGGATAATATAAGGGTACTGACTTCCAGATATAACTAATTGCTTTAACAAAATATCATGGCAGACCCAGACGCAAGGTGCGTCTCAACAATTTATACTTTAAGAAGCCGGTCGCGTTAAAAACCGAAGGAATGCAGTTTTGAAAATCACATTTTGAGCCCCCTGCAGTATACCACAGTCACGTAGCAAGGGGAGGGGATGCCTGTGTACCCCCAATTATTTTTTTCGCGATACGAGTAAATCAGAAATAGATCTTGAAGAACACTGGAAATAGCATTTCTGAGCTTCTAGATTTCAAAATTTTCTTTGGTGGCATGCCCCTAAAACTCACTAGCCGCTACGGCGTCGCTCCTGAGCCGCCCGCCGAGACCCCCAACCGCCAAAAAAAACACTTCTCCCTCCTTGCTAAAACCCTGTACAAGGAACAGTTCATTAGCAGCAAACGCCTTCAAGTACAAAAGGATCAAATAAATGTTGTTACTTTGCTGTTCTCAAAACTTGCCACGAAACAATCTATCCACGAGTCAGTTTCAGAATTTAGAGAGTAATTCGTGTTTGTTGTGATGATCAAATCACGCAAAATATTACATGTAAATGATGTAACCGCGTGAGTTGAGAACGAAATATACAGACTCGTTTCAGTCTACTGAGAAGACCAGCGCCTGTTGTTGCATATATGCAAGGATAAAGAGATTTCTTCATGGAAAGTGCTGGCGTACAGTATAATTTACGCACGCCGTTTGTTTTCACAAAACGAATTAACGCGCGATTCTTCGAGCAAGTGACTAGACAAATACAGCAAGGGTCGCGTCGGCACGATTCATAATTTATATTGGATTAAGGTGTTTTATAAGAACGTTATCATAATATTAAGGTTACCGGATACCTTCAGGGTGCGTTTCCCGTCTAAATTATGTAGCGCTTCGAGGAAACATCGTAGATAAATCATCCATGTATCATTTTAAAGCTTATAAAATTGGCTACAAGAATACATAAAATGTTTTGAGTGCTTTAAAAATCTCGAATTTTCCGCGATCCCGTTTCTCGGATCTAGTGAGATGGCTTTCAGAATAAGCTCCGACTCCGAAAATATTTTAAAGTTTTAAAATATGTTTGCTTTGTCGCATTTCAGAGGAATCGTATTACAAACAGTGTCGGGGAATTTCAAAATTCGATTTAGTTCAAAAGTTATCATGCTCTCCGTGAAAAGGCGAAAAATAATCAGAGTAGATTTGCGGAAAACGCCGTTAAGAGCTCTATTTTTAGAATTTTCCAATTCACCGACACTGTTTTGCAGCGAAGATATCAATTGACATTTTGTGAAAATTTCAAACAAATCGACTAAATTTCTCTTGAGTGGGCGCTTTTTGCTGCGAGCGTAGCCAGCAGCAACACTAATCTTGGCGTTACAACACAGGGTGACCACACGCATAGCTTTTCGCAAACCTTGAAAAATATTTTGGGTTCATGGTCACCGGCCGGTGATCGCCTCGCTTTGACGCCCTGAGCTCATAGGATATGTCCCGGATGTAGCATTTTCAAGTGGCCGGATACTGAAGTACCATTTTATCAAATTATCATGTCAAACTCCGCTTTATTCATCAGGGTCACAAACATTTGAGTGATGTATCGAGAGGAAGACAACATTATTTTATGAGATTTTCAGCTCTGTCGTGTGCCAAATCTAACCAGTTCAGCAGTGGACATCTGACGCAATCGATACATATAATTTATCCTTATCGAAGGAGACCGATTGATCTCGTTTCGCTTGGCAATCGACTCATCCCAGATGCAGAGACAATATTGCTGAACAGTCTGCCCGTCGAGGAATGTTGATCTATGGAGGCATGTTGATCTATGGAGAGTCGACTAACACTTACAAATCGTCCTTCGGGACAGCAAACGAACCCTTCTGAGTACGCGGTAGCAAACAAGTCGCCCAACGTGGAACAAATGAAAAATCATCCCTATCAAGTATCAGGTTTACCCCATATAATTCCTCTTGCTTTTAAGCTTTTACATTTTTCTAGTACATTTTTTGTAATGAGTGTATACATAAAATTGTTATTGTTTTGTAGCATTGGCATGTTAAAAAGTGCATCACTCGGACACAAATATTATTAACTTTGAGTTGATGTTATTGAATATTGTTTATCTGGGTGGTGAGAAAACATTGACCTCCAGTACATTTAGAGAGTCCATAGACTGGGGGTCAGTATTTTCTCCACTCCAATTGAATTCTGCCATACAGCAAATTAAAGAATATTATGCCTATGTAGCTAAGAGAATACCGGTGTAGCTAAAATATAATGCATATGTGGGTATATAGAGAAATGCGTGGCTTGTTCAAGCGAAGTATGCTTGCCGGTCCGGCTATGGTTATTTAAAAAATGAGGGCAAAGTAACTCGCATGGGCTACCTCCCAAACTGAGCTGCCTGTGGACGTTCCGTTTTCGGGCGTTGGAAGTTGCTTTCTCCTGATCGGGGACTCCATCCTTGCTGTTTTTCGGTATATTTATCATGTTTTCTTTGTGGTTTATTTACATCTCAGTTAACGTGAATGGGGTTCCCGTTCAGGAGAGAGTGAAGATAAGGTTTGGGAAGGGAAGGATTCAGTGGTAGCTGTATTACGTTCCTAGTATAAAGAACAGTGAGAAAGAAATGTACGTAACTACGGGTATAGCACCTTGACTAGAGTAATCTAACAATAGGCCTTTTGCAACAGACGGTCACGTGACTTGTTGGCCCATAGTAACGCCATACTGGGTTGCAAGCTAACCAGTTCTCCCTTGACAACCAACAGAGATTGACTGAGCCGTGGTATCATAGCTGGACTTCGAAGCGTTTTTTCGTCTTACTTACTAAATTCATCTCGAAATAAGTCTTATACAGAACAAAAGTAAAGGTTTTTATTTACTTTTGATCCGGTATTTTGTCAAATATGCGGCGCAAAATAGAGTTTGGACGCTCAAACGAACTCACCTCGAATCTCAGGCATGGCAAACATGGCGGCGGCTAAACACAACTTAGTGAACTCTTTCGATTGCTTGTTTTAATGCTAGTGAATAATCGGTCAAACACAATATTAAGCTTTTGCTCAGGACTCAAAAGAATATTGGGATAAATACTGTTTACTCTAGGCGCTCGTTCATGTACTTAAAAAAAATCCTGTGTTTAACTTTAATTAAGCTACGAAAATATTCATAAATGTTGTATTATTTAACATTAAATGTTCGTTTCCTTTGCCTTAACTTAGAAAAGGACAGGCTATGGCTATAGCTACATGTACTTGAGGAGATGCAGAAATTATCTTAGAATAGTATTTTAGTTTGATACTGAATCTGTGGGTGTTACATGTCCAGTTTTGAAGCAAAGAAAAATATCAGGACTTTGATAAGTTTATATATCCCTACTTAGTCATTGGAGAGAATGTTATATATTTTGTTTCTTATTTTGCTATTAGCCAGTAACAGGCATACATTATTAACCACTCGCTATAAAATTTTAATATCATTTAAGGAACACTGTCAATTAACCCAAAAATGATAAACATTCTCATGACTAAAGACAAAAATATTACCCTGCAAGCAGAGGTACAAAAATATCTACTCAGATTACCAGAGTATGCAGTGTACTAGCCGAGAAAATTTGAGACAATTTTGATAAAGGATGACAAAGATTTCAGTGGATGAAAAATACTGATTTTAAGAGAAATTTAGAGCAACTTGAAATATGTTCACAGTAACCGAAATCAAGTTTATAGAGGCCCGGTTATTAGGGGGAGGTGGGGTGCTGTTATCCCTTATCCCTATATTTTTCAGGATAGTTAATCACTTATCCCTGAGATGCAGATGGCTGTTATCGATTATCCCGATGGACTTTGGTTATCCCTTATCCCTACTGTTTTCTGGTTTATTATCCCTTATCCCAGTCATTATTTTGCTAGTTATCCCTTATCCCCAATACCCCTAACCAGGCCTCTTTATATAATTAGCTTTTGTAATCCACTTAGTCATCCTTTATTGAAAAAAATTGAAAACCATATCCGGGCATTCACATAGTATTACTCTTCGAATTCAGGGTGTTATTTTTGTAGTTTTGTTTTTAAAGAAACTTGAAGATTCAATTCCAATGACAGTGCCCCTTTGACATCCACTAGACCATGTAAAAATATATATTAGATCAATAAACACTATCAGACCCTAATTCCTTAATTTTTTGGTTTTATATCCCTTGCTTCTTCCTGGGGGTACTCCCATATATGGACTATACAGGGATGATCCACTGGACAGGGTATGATTTTTCGAGTTTCTGGTCTTAGATGGGGTATCCATTTTCACATTGACAGATCTTGAACAGGGTATGTTATTTATCACTTTTTACATGACATTTATAAACATCATACTCATTACCAGATATCAATTTGTAATCAGTTTATCCCTGATCTCTAAATAAAACAGTCGACTTTATAGACACTTCTTGTGGATTCTTGTTGTATTTTTGTCTTATAGAAGGGTATAATTTTTTAACACTTTGTCTTGAACAAGGTATGGAAATTTGAGGTTTTTTGTCTTAAACAGGGTAAGGGTTTCAGAGCCCCAGCGGCACACCATTTCCCACCTTTGGGTAGAGTACCCC
>JAOWCC010001634.1:81760924-81805540 GCA_030867875.1 Actinernus sp. WN-2022 | reverse complement strand
ATATCAATTTAAAGCTGCTAGACCGTATAATTCGTTACAATATTTTATTATTTTCCATAGTGACGCATAATGTTTTTTTAAACCTTAAACTGAAATTGACGTCAGATTTGTGAGGAGTTCCTGCGCCCTGTGGTTTTTGAAAATTCATGAGAACTTTATTCACAACGATTCCCAAGTGAGGTGCAAAAGCAACCTGTTGAAAACAACATGATGTCAAACTCCATCCCAGTCCCCGGACCAAAAAATATCGAAAAATGGGCTGCTTATTTCTTTCAAAAATGAAAATATCAGTATAAACACTTTTCATAAAATTTTAGAATATACTGATATAACTAGTATACATTGATAGCTTATGGTACGATGGAAACCAATTCACTTTAATTATAGGCTAAAGACTAAATAGCCTTTTGTTCAACTCGGAAGTACTTACATCACATCGGTTTCTTCCCAAGTAGTCAAAAACTAGCTCCTTTACCACGGGCCAACCAAGGCCAAGTTGGTCAGCGGCTGCACGATAAAAGTAATTGCCATCGGCAACTGGATCTGATAAAATAGCAAATCCAGCTAGCTTCTTGGATCCTGCTCCGTAGTATGTTATCCATTATTCTACAACTGAAATGATATTAATTCAGGAGCGTTGTTTTACGACCTATTTAAACATTACAAACAACCTTTATTGTACCCACCAAATTTTAAAAGAAAGAAAAGTGGATAATATAAGGGTACTGACTTCCAGAAATAACTAATTGCTTTAACAAAATATCATGGCAGACCCAGACGCAAGGTGTGCCTCAACAATTTATACTTTAAGAAGCCGGTCGCGTTAAAAACCGAAGGAATGCAGTTTTGAAAATCACATTATGGGCCCAATGTCTTCTACCAGCAGGAGCCTCCTGCAGTATACCACAGTGCCGTAGCAAGGGGAGGGGATGCCTGTGTACCCCCATTTTTTTTTTCGCGATACGAGTAAATCACAAATAGCTCTTGCAGAACACTGGAAATAGCATTTCTGAGCTTCTAGATTTCAAAATTTTCTTTGGTGGCATGCCCCTACACTAGCCGCTACGGCGCTCGCTCCTGAGCCGCCTGCCGAGATCCCCAACCGCCAAAAAAACAAACACACACACACTTCTTCCCTCCTTGCTAAAACTCTGTACAAGGAACAGTTCATTAGCAGTAAATGCCTCCAAGTACAAAGACCCTACAAAAGGGTCAAATAAATTTTGTTACTTTGCTGTTCTCAACAATCTATCCACGAGTCAGTTTCAGAATTTAGAGAGTAATTCGTGTTTGTTGTGATGATCAAATCACGCAAAATATTACATGTAAATGAGGTAACCGCGTGAGTTCAGAACGAAATATACAGACCCGTTTCAGTCTACTGAGAAGACCAGCACCTGTTGTTGCATATATGCAAGGGTAAAGAGATTTCTTCATGGAACGTGCTGGCGTACAGTATAATTTACGCACGCCGTTTGTTTTCACAAAACGAATTAGCGCGCAATTCTTCGAGCAAGTGACTAAACAAATGCAGCAAGGGTCGCGTCGGCACGATTCATAATTACTCGGGCCAGGCCTTTGGCCGGCACGAGTCAGAAAATGCAAGCCGTTTATTATTATTATTATTATTATTATTATTTTTTTGTGTGTGTCGCTGTTTGGCGCCAGTAACCAATCAGAATACACAGGAGCCCATTGTTCGATCCCAACACGTGACAGGATCAACCAATCAGATCCGACACCCGCCAGATCTTGGTTGTGGAAAGCTAGCTCGGCAAAGCCAGCAACATAGCGAAGGTTTGGGTTCATTCTGAACCATTATTTTGCTGAAACCAAAGGTTTCTTCGAATGAAATATCAAGATATTCAGTTATTCTAGGGCTGACAGGACTTTTAGGGGCTTTCGATGGAAAATTCTCACATTTACGAAAGGGATGTGGCGATCCAAATATTGCACAGTAAGCTAGTCTAGCCGGCCGGAGGAGTGATGGTTTTGCCTTTTGGTCCAATATGGCAATAATCCACGGAAACTGAAAGAAAATGCCTGTACTGCTGCATCTAAGTGCCATACGATTGCAGTGTTGCGTTGATATTGTTGAAATGCTCTTCATTACCATCACACACTGTGAGGAGGTCAAATCAGTGAGGGATTGATTGTTTGCAATGTTGGCTGTAATTGTTTACTGCGAAGTCCTCTCTTGAAAAAGAAATACTCTTGAGATTACACAACTGGGAAGTCTTGACTAAACCAGTCAAACAATGCCGAACTTTGCTAAGACTTCAATTCTAGAGTCGGAAAAGCTGGAAGTGAACAGTGATTGACCCTTGGCTTTGAACGCGAACGGAAATCAGAACTGGTGAGGTTGAAATTATGTGTTTATATATGCGCACACAAATCTTACTTGTTCCCCACTTTTAAATTAAGTGTAATGGTGACTGTAATTCGAACTGGAAATGAAATTGTCCGTAAGTTGAGCTGTATGTGAGTTTATAGAGACCAAGAAGGAAAAAGTTAAAATCGATCGTCAAAACAATAACAGAACTCGGAAGATACAGAGGCATTCGAATTTACTACGAATTATACCCATAAACAGAACTGAATATGACTTACAAACCGAGAATACCGAATTAAAATTGAATTGAATGTGAAACTGTCAAAAGAAGAGCAGAATTTGTTGTGTAAAGCCATACTGGAGAGTACAATTATATAAGTTATGGCGGGAAGAGGGGCAGGTTTGGAATTGATAGACCCCCCCCCGGATATTTGTAGAGCATCAAATGCCCCACTGTGGAGTCAAGTGCTCCATGGTGGGGCTTTGGTACGGGTGCAAATCTCTTATCAAATTCACTATTTTGACTCTTTCTACAAATGAATTCCTCACCCTGCCAACTTTTGTTTGCTCCAAAATGTCTCACCCCTGGGACACAAACTCAGTCAAATGCCCCACTTATGCCCCCCACCCTTGGGGAAGGGCAGGTTTGGAATTGGTAGAGCTATACACAGATACTGGAACTGATTAGAACAATCATAAATAGAATTGGGTGTGGAAATTTATTTACCAAGCGAACACTGTTGCCCTGAAAAATATGTTGAAAAGTCAACTTGAAATACTGAAGAAAGAAGACAAAGAAGTATTTATGTTTTCAGATAACCAATTGAACTGATATATAATTTATATGCTTTCACTTGTATACTGATATTATTATTACACTCATGAACAGACAATATTTAGCTTCATTAGTGACATATTTTAATTGATATTAATCTAAATCATGTTCCATGCATTTCTTAGCCTCCCCCGCAGTCGTTTTTAGGGGCTCATAACTAGCCCCTAAAAATGACTGTGGTGGAGGCTACGCATTTCTATGTGTGTCCCTAGTTGGTGTTACCCTCATTAAATAAAGTTAATTTTCAATGCACACAATATTTTATTAAACATTAGGGACTGGTCAAAAATTAGCAGGGGAGGTGGAGATAACAAAGTCTAAAAATGTATAGTATGTATTAGTATGAAATTTGTTGACCCTTTCTCCCCTATAACCAATCCTTTTTCAGTTGCCCAATATTTATGACCATCCAGTTTTGGGGATTCAAAACAATATGATCCTCCCCCTTTCACAACCCCTTCCCCTGCTAATTTCTGACCAGTCCCTTCAGCGACCACCCTTATGCAACCTGGTTTTAATTATTAGTAAAACTTTGCAATTAGAAGCTCCTGTAAGTGACCGTGACCACCTTTGGAGGTTGAGAATTGTAAGAAGGTGGAAAATAGCATTTACAAACAGGTTTTGCTAATAACACTACCAATCTCGTACAAGTGCCTTTAAATATTTGTTTGCCATCTAGTACAGCCACATTATTGCATTCCTGCAAAAGGTCCATGCGATTATATATAAATTATCACAAGCATCAGAAGTGAATCAATTATCCCGTCCCCTCGTACAAACCATGTATGACACAAAAATATGCTAGAACTCCACTGTATTAACCTATTTATAGGTGGCCCGAGTTAAGGCCAATCAGGGCCTCTTGTTTATATTGGATTAAGGAGTTTTATAAGAACATCATCATAATATTAAGGTTACCGGATACCTTCAGAGTGCGTTTCCAGTCTAAATTATGTAGCGCCTCGAGGAAACATCGTAGATACATCATCCATGTATCATTTTAAAGCTTATAAAATTGGCTACAAGAATACATAAAAAGTTTTGAGTGCTTTAAAAATCTCGAATTTTCCGCGATCCCGTTTCTCGGATCTAGTGAGATGGCTTTCAGAAGCTCCGACTCCGAAAATATTTTAAAGTTTTAAAATATGTTTGCTTTGTCGCATTTCAGAGGAGTCGTATATATTACAAACCGTGTCGGGGAATTTCAAAATTCGATTTAGTTCAAAAGTTATCATGCTCTCCCTGAAAAGGCGAAAAATAATCAGAGTAGATTTGCGGAAAACGCCGTTAAGAGCTCTATTTTTAGAATTTTCCAATTCCCCGACAAATTTTTGCAGCGGAGATATCAATTGACATTTTGTGAAAATTTCAAACAAATCGACTAAATTTCTCTTGAGTGGGCGCTTTTTGCTGCGAGCGTAGCGAGCAGCAACACTATTTGCACCAGTCCCTTACAAAGCGAGTATAAATAAGAACTCCACCAAGGTTCGTCGCACAGTTCGCGTCAGAACACCTACACCTCGTTCCTCGCTGCTTCAGTATCGTACTAAGAAAATGGAAGGACAAGCACCCCAAGCCGCGAGAGTTCCGGCAGCTCAACAGAATGTCCCAGCTGGTCAAGATCTTCCACCAGCTGCTCCTCCGACATGAAGCCGTCGCTCAGCCGCTAGAACTAGAGGCAATTTCATCCTTTTTCTCACTATGTGGTTCAGGTTGGTGTTTGCCTTTTTGTCCCCTTGGTCACTTACGCTTGTGTATGTATTTTGTTTTGGTCTATCATGGTTTGCGTTGCATCACCGTTTTAGTCTCCTTTGATAGTTTCGCCGGTGTATTTCCCTTCGTTGTAATTCAACTTTGGCCTATATTGCTTTATTCCTTCGTTACTACTATATGTATCTGGACGACGCGGATTTGTGTAGTGCGGTATAAAAGTTCTTTTTAATTTTCTATTCTTCGTTTTTAGTCCTTTATTTTGCACGTTCGGCATATTTTGCCGTTGGCACTTGTGTTGGCATACGTTTACGTGCTGGCCTCACAAATACGGATTTGTGCAGTGCGGTATAAATGTTCTAGTTAATTTTCTATTCTTTGTTTTTAGTCCTTTATTTTGCACGTTCGGCATGTTTTGCCGTTGGCACTTGTGTTGGCATAAGTTTACGTGCTGGCCTCACAAATACGGATTTGTGCAGTGCGGTATAAATGTTCTAGTTAATTTTCTATTCTTCGTTTTTAGTCCTTTATTTTGCACGTTCGGCATGTTTTGCCGTTGGCACTTGTGTTGGCATAAGTTTACGTGCTGGCCTCACAAATACGGATTTGTGCAGTGCGGTATAAATGTTCTAGTTAATTTTCTATTCTTCGTTTTTAGTCCTTTATTTTGCACGTTCGGCATGTTTTGCCGTTGGCACTTGTGTTGGCATAAGTTTACGTGCTGGCCTCACAAATACGGATTTGTGCAGTGCGGTATAAATGTTCTAGTTAATTTTCTATTCTTTGTTTTTAGTCCTTTATTTTGCACGTTCGGCATGTTTTGCCGTTGGCACTTGTGTTGGCATAAGTTTACGTGCTGGCCTCACAAATACGGATTTGTGCAGTGCGGTATAAATGTTCTAGTTAATTTTCTATTCTTTGTTTTTAGTCCTTTATTTTGCACGTTCGGCATGTTTTGCCGTTGGCACCTGTGTTGGCATAAGTTTACGTGCTGGCCTCACAAATACGGATTTGCGTAGTGCGGTATAAATGTTCTAGTTAATTTTATATTCTTCGTTAATCCTTTATTTTTGCACGTTGCATGGCATGTACTGCCGTGAGTTTGGCACATGTATTGCCGTGAGCTTCCGCCGTGCTGGCCTTACAAATGCAGATTTGTACAGTGCCGTAATGTTCTGATTCGTTTTGCTATTCTTCGCTTTAGTATTCTATTTTCCACGTTTTGGCATGCTCTGCCGTGAGTTTGGTATTTGTGTTGTCATATCTTTTCCTTTTGGATTTTATATCTATATATTTGCTTTGACCTGATATGGGCACCACTGTTATGCACTAACGTAGTGTTCGGAAGTTGATACGTGGTCGTTCTACGGGTTTGACTCACGGTCAATGATTCCTACGATATTATTGTTCCTCGGTTAGTGCTTTCTCCTGGTCGTTCGACTTATTTCTTCGCACACTACCTTTTTAGTATGGGTTTTTGTGAGTTTAGCATGGGTACTTGTTTCTCGAGTACAAGTGTGTTTTTGTGGAGCATTGTTGCAATTTACATAAGTTATCTTTCCCCGTTCCATTTAACTCTATTTGCAGTGCACGTTGTATGCGTAGTTACGACCATTTCGTGCCCGTGCTTAACTTACCATAAGGAGTTTGGGGCTAAGTGTTATTGTCATCATACGTTAAGCATGTAGTTTGCCATGAGCCTATTGTTCCTCACGCATTTTTCTCGTTTAACGCTTATACAGGTTTATATTACGCCATTGGTATTACTAGTTGGTTCGCCTTTCATTGTTTAGTTTTTATTCCCCATTCATCCGTACGTGTGGCATCAGTTGCCAGAGTAATTCGCGCACACGTGCTCCATTTGTGCCGTACAGTTTTTATTCGATGGATTAGTCTTTATGTTCTATTTGTTTTATTTGATTCATTTTGAGAGTATACGTATTTTAGCGTTTATGCTGTCTAGTACCCCTCCGCCGACCACCCCTTCCCCATCACCTCCCCACCCCTCTCCCACCCTATTCCCCATGGCAGCGTGAAAGGGATACTAATTCCCTAGTCGGATTACTGACCCTCAGGCTGCCATCCCCTGGGTTTCCAACGCCCCCACATCTCACTGCAGTTAACCCGGCCTGCCTCTGGCCGCTGTTCTGGTCGTGCTCCCCAGGGGATGGCACCCTCTCTCCCTTCCCCTTCCCAGTTTCCAGCCTTACTCCCTACCGGTTTGTCTGTCTTTTACTCGGGATGGTGCCGCCACTGTATTAACCTACAGAATAGACCTGCTATAGTTATTAGTTTGTTGGGCGGACATGATGAGTCATGTGGGTTGGAACAATACCCACACCACATCCTATTACTTACGGCTGGCCCAATTTCTACGCCCTGGAGGTACGACTGAGTTGCTTTCCGCTGGGGTACCCTTACCGCTGGCTCCTCTTCTGTCTACTCCGACATAACACCTTGCAGGACTACGTCAATGCATTTCCTTCCCTGGCCTCGTATTCAGTTTAAATTCGTTTGATACACGCATAAACCGCTTATCCCCTATTAAGTATGGGTGTTTTGAGTATGGGTGTTTTGAGTATGGGTGTTTTGAGTATGGGTGTTTTGAGTATGGGTGTTTTGAGTATGGGTGTTTTGAGTATGGGTGTTTTGAGTATGGGTGTTTTGAGTATGGGTGTTTTGAGTATGGGTGTTTTGAGTATGGGTGTTTTGAGTATGGGTGTTTTGAGTATGGGTGTTTTGAGTATGGGTGTTTTGAGTATGGGTGTTTTGAGTATGGGTGTTCTCCCTAGCTGGCCGGGGGTATGAGTCATGGAGTTCCCTGATGTCGCGTGGGCGATAATGCCCATTCTTATTGCACGAGCTGAAAGGGAATGATGCGAATAGGATACTATTCGCACCAGTCCCTTACAAAGCGAGTATAAATAAGAACTCCACCTAGGTTCGTCGCACAGTTCGCGTCAGGATCACTGTCGCCTCTAGTACCGGGATGACCTTCCTCCACTATTATTGCGTTCGATCATTCCCTTTCGCTCCCCTTCCTTTCGACCGAGTTCAGTTTTTTCCGTCCCTTCCCCCCCTCCCTTCTGCTTATTCTGCTCTCCTTCTATCTGAACTCGGGCGATAATGCCCATTCTTATTGCACGAGCTGAAAGGGAATGATGCGAATAGGATACTAATCTTGACGTTACAACACAGGGTGACCACACGCATAGCTTTTCGCAAAGTACATACCATTTCCTTGAAAAATATTTTTGGGTTCATGGTCACCGGCCGGTGATCGCCTCGCTTTGACGCCCTGAGCTCATAGGATATGTCCCGGATGTAACATTTTCGTGACCATTTTATCAAATTATCATGTCAAACTCCGCTTTATTCATAGCTGAAAGTATTCATCAGGGTCACAAACATTTGAGTGATGTATCGAGAGGAAGACAACATTCTTTTATGAGATTTTCAGCGCTGTCGTGTGCCAAATCTAACCAGTTCAGCAGTGGACATCTGACACAATCGATACATATAATTTATCCTTATCGAAGGAGACCGATTAATCTCGTTTCGCTTGGCAATCGACTCATCCCAGATGCAGTCTGCCCGTTGAGGAATGTTGATCTATGGAGGCATGTTGATCTATGGAGAGTGACTAACACTTACAAATCGTCCTTCGGGACAGCAAACGAACCCTTCCGAGTACGGTAGCAAACAAGTCGCCCAACGTGGAACAAATGAAAAATCACCAGTCAGTATAATCTGCAGACTGCAGACTGGGTATAAAATGCAGACTGGGTATAAAATGCAGACTGCAGACTCGGTATAAAATGCAGACTGGGAAAAAAATAAAAAAAATAACCTGAAGACTTTATCTGTTCTTCATTGGGCTCTGTATGCAATTTCAGCGAGTTCTGTTGAAATTTTACCCCTCGACCTCGATCTCCACAACTGACCACGCTCGAATTTTCATCCAAAATCGATGCCGACCGCAACTAAACCTCAAATAATAGCACAGCAGTATCTATTCCAAGAACCTCATGCCATTTAATTTAAATATCCCCCATTTCTGGAGCCTAAACAGCCTAAATCGAGCAATTTACGCTTGACGACGCTAGTTCCCAAAGATCACGGTCTCGGAACTTTTAACCATTATTTTGAAACCACAGCTCAAACGAATCGGCTCTATGGTAAAGCAGTTTAGAGCGCGCACTTTTGATTCCAATGATCGGAGTTCGATTCTCACACCAGCCACAATTTTTCTTAACTTCTTTTTCTCCTTTCTCAGTTTTATTTAATCTTTTCCTGTCATTTAAGCTATTAGAGCCGCCTTCTACAATAAAAAAACATTGTTGTGTATTGGCTCTCCTCCAGTTCATGATGAGAAAGAAATTATATCACAGGTAACCCAATTGCTCTGTAAGTGGCAATATTTACTAGCATTTGAATGGGATTCTTTTAGAACTAATATTGAATAAAAAGCGACAATACTTACAGCATGTGTTTATTTGTCCATGCCGCTGCGTGTGGTTGTAATTTCAGCGAGTTTCGACCCCAGCAGTTCTGTACACTGGTGTTATACTAGGGTCGTAACGAGGTATATTTTTTCTCTAGTGGTCCCTTATTTTTTACCCAGAACTTTGATCTCTGATCCCAATTTTCCAGTAATTTGTGATCCGTGATCCAGCCTAAAATAAATGAGGCCGTTCATATTCTGATATATTGATCCCGATCCCATAACTGATATACGCCGACTATCGCTTGCATGTGACGCCACTCGAGCGAGGGCTGGAATTTGTCTGTATGTTTTAGAAAGGTATCTTTTTATAGGGGTCAAACAAAGCTTAGGCTATGCCCAGATTGGCCTCTTTTAGGGGTTCAATTACAATTTTCCGACTAGCATCCCCGCCCATTTTATATGGGAGGTCCCCCACCCGGGAGTTAGAGAGCGATTCACTGTGGGATCACAGACCCGAGATCGGGATCACAGGGCATGGGATCGGGATCAACGTATATCAGTTATGGGATCGGGATCAATATATCTGAATATGAACGGCCTCATTTATTTTTGGCTGGATCACGGATCACAAATTACTGGAAAATTGGGATCAGAGATCAAAGTTCTGGGGTAAAAATAAGGGACCACTAGAGAAAAAATATACCTCGTTACGACCCTGGTCAACAGCGCGCGCTCGCTCTAAACCGCTTTACCATAGAGTCGATTCGCTTGAGCTGTGGTTTCAAAATAAGGTATATATGTAAAAATCCTGAGACCGTGAACTTTGGAACTAGCGTCGTCAAGCGTAAATTGCTCGATTGAGGGATATTTAAATTAAATGGCACGAGGTTATTGGGATAGATACTGTTGTGCTATTATTTGAGGTTTAGTTGCGGTCGGCATCGATTTTGGATGAAAATTCGAGCGTGGTCAGTTGTGGAGATCGACAGAACTCGCTGAAATTGTATACAGAGCCCATTAGGAAGAACAGATAGTCTTCAGGTAGGTTTTTTTTATATATTTTCCCAGTCTGCATTTTATACCGAGTCTGCAGTCTGCAGTCTGCATTTTATACCCAGTCTGCATTTTATACCCAGTTTGCAGTTATACTGACCGAAAAATCACCCCTATCAAGTATCAGGTTTACCCCATATAATTCCTCTTGCTTTTAAGCTTTTACATTTTTCTAGTACATTTTTTGTAATGAGTGTATACATAAAATTGTTATTGTTTTGTAGCATTGGCATGTTAAAAAGTCAATCACTCGGACACAAATATTATTAACTTTGAGTTGATGTTATTGAATATTGTTGATCTGGGTGGTGAGAAAACATTGACCTCCAGTACATTTAGAGAGTCCCATCATAGACCGGCTGGTACAAAACGCAGATCACAGGTCCAGGTCACAGGTCCAGGTCACAGGTCACTTGACGATTTTTGTATTTTCCAATAATCTATTTTTCCTTCCACCCCATTTCCACTCCATTCCTGTAAATACATGCAATATCCGTGAGCAGCCTGGAAACGATGTTACGTCATTTTCGCGATTCTCGTGATTACAAACAGGGCGGCAGATGGAGCAGATGAGGTACAACTTGAGGTACAACTTTAAGGGCGTAGGGAAGGTTAGATATTTGTTAAATAAGATAAAAGGAGTAGTCAATGCTGGGAGTGGAGAGGAACGGGTAGTGAAATCTCCCTCCCTAGTTTTTTCGAATTTTTCTCCCTCCTCCCTACTGAGTTTTAAACATTTCTCCCTGGAGCATAAATGTAGATCCCATGTAGATTTTCCGTTCAAAATTAATCACAATATTCTCGCTACAAATACTTACCTTTTTACAGTAAAAATTAAAGAAAATGACACATGCCCAACATGCCATGAAGAGAGAGACACTTTTGAGCATATGTTTGTTGAATGTACGAAAGCCAAGTTTTTCTGGAATAAATTGAAAGAATGGTGGTGCAAATACACATCGCAATCAATATCTCCCAGCGCAGCTCAAATTCTATATGGATATACTGAATTGGTAAAGCACCGCTCCCTATTAAAGGGGCTATGTCATGGTACTGCGCATGTATCGAGTAATCGCTCGGTTGGTGGCTAATTGGATACAAACAGTTAAACTTCCCTTCCTCAATGCTTGATTGAAAGGATTTTCAATATTTTTCCTGGAGACTGTTTATATACACTGTTTGTTAGTCATTTTTGCACTTTTGCTTTAATTTTAAGCATGCCACATGGCCGAGAGCTTCGTTAGTTCATATAAAAATCGGTGGAAATAGCTGTTTCCGGCCCGGAACGCAAATGTAAAGTCTATTACCGTGACACAGCCCCTTTAACCCATGTGAAATTTTACATGTACCAAGCTTTCATACGAAACACGTCGTATTCCCTAGAAGGTTTCCTTATTCTCTTAGAAGAAAAGAAACACATAGAAAACGAAAACTCGATAACCAAAACAAAAGTAGAAAAAGTTAACAGAAAATGGTCCCCTTTAAATAGCTGGTTTGGTAGACCGAAATAGAATCTGATAGCACAAGTTTACAACTGATTGTATTTATTATTATTATTATTATTATTTATTTTTCTTGCTTTGTAATTGTATTGTAATTATTGTATTGTAATATTGTATTGTAATGAAACTGTCAATAATAATAATAAAAATATGAAAAAAAAATGTAGATCCCAATTTCTTCCTCCTCCCTAGTGTTACTGAACATTTCTCCCGCCTCCCTAGACCGTTCCTCTGCACTCTCCTGGTACTTCTACTACTGGGGTCATTAATTAGCAAAGGATGACGATGGATCGTACTTTAACAGGCTCTGTGTTATCTTTACTTCATGGAGCATTAAAAAGAAAAGCCATAACATTAACAGTTATTAATGTTCAAATTTCGTGCATTGTACAAAATCCAAGCATGTGATTGGCTAATGAGCGTGCATTATTGGTGACCACAGCACTCGACCCAGACCCTCTCTTACCTATAGGGAAAGGGAGACCTAGTCCTTCGCTTAGTTACGTGTTTGGACGGCTTGGAAAACCTCATCGCATATTAAACAGTGAAAATGCAGACAATTACTAGAAAGGTAACGGCAGGATTGAACTCTGTTGCCTGTGTGACAGAAGATATATATTTTGAGGCGAACATTTGCATAATCTCGTTGGAAATGGCTGATTTGCGAGTGCTGGAAGTACAACTTTACAAGTCAACATGTGTCCGAGTGAACGAAGGTTTCTACAACACTCTAGTAGTCTTACTCTGTCAATAAGAGGAGAAAATTAAGCGAGAATTCAGTGGATGGTTCGAAAACCCAGGATATTTGATTTGGAAAATGTTTGCATCGGAGCCGAGCACATGGCCGGAGGCCGGTTTCGAGTCAAGATTTCAATTCACTGCCCCACTGGAATCTGCAGGTTAGTTATTTTCGAATGAAAGAAACTATTAAAGAAAGCAGACTATCTAGGAGTTAAGCCGGCTAAATAATTGATATTTGAAGACGTGGCTCCAAGAGAAACGTTTTCGAGTTAAATGTACAATCATACTATTCGCCTCGCATTATGTTTTCAGGCAAACATTTGCATAATCGTTCGTTAGAAATGGCTGATTTGCAAGCGCTGGAAGTACAACAACTAACTAGTCAACATGTGTCTGAGTAAACAAAAGTTTCTTCAACACTCTAGCAGTCCAAACTGAAGAAATGGATTTTATTTCCGGCGAGACCTTACTCTGTCAATAAGAGGAGACAATGAAGCGACAATTCAGTGGAAGGTTCAAAAACCTAGGATATTTTTATTTGGAAAATGTTTGCATCAGAGCCGAGCACATGGAGGCCGGTTTCAAGATTTCAATTCACTGGAATCTGCAGGTTAGTTATTTTCGAATGAAAGAAACTATTAAAGAAAGTAGACTATCTAGGAGTTAAGCCGGCTAAATACTCGATATTTTAATACATGGCTCCAAGAGAAACGTTTTCGAGTTAAATGTACAAACATGTACTCGCAAGGCGTCAACTAAACTGACCGAACGCCAAAGTAAATTATTCTTTGCAAAGTTATCTACTTCTGTTTTTATTCATTGTCTATTGAAATGACTTTTCTTTGTGGAGATCAGAGTTTACCGTAAAACGATTTAATTCATGCGAAATATTTGACTTCTTTATGAAATTGTTATTGACAACTGATTTAAATTGAAATTCACGGCTGACAGTGCACTCAGTTTGAATATTAAAAGGGTTAGAGACTTTATGTTTGTGCTTTATCGGCAAAATACAGTCACTTGCTGACTGTACGATGAACTCAAAATTTCTTCATACTGCATTCGGCCTTCGGCCTCATGCAGTATTCATTATTTTTCGTTCATCGTACAGTCAGCGCGTGCCTGTATTTGTCGATAAAGAACTCACAAGCAGTCTCTAACCCTTACTTACAGTTGAAAACAGAAGGACGTATTCATCGCCATATGAAATGTCTCTGTTTATAGCAGATCTGAGAGAAAGGATTCCCTTTTATTGAAATGACAACTTTGCTCGGAAAACCTTAACATTTAGTATAGTTGAAAACTTTAAGTACCAGGAGCAACTGAGACATATATCATAGCAATATTCTATTATTTAGTATTAGTACTATAAAAGCAATCAATGTGTTGGACAATTTACAAGCGCGATTGCGAATTTACAAGCGCGATCGAGAGTATATTCAGTATCCTTAGGACATTGAATACCCTTTTTATATTTAACAAACATCTAACCCTCCCTACGCCCTTAAAGTTGTACCTCAAGTTGTACCTGCCGCCATATTTGTGAACACGAGGATCGCGAAAATGACGTAACCTCGTTTCCAGGCTGCTCACGGATATTGTATTAAAAGGAATGGAGTGGGAAGGACAAATAGATTATTGGAAAATATAAAAATCGTTAAGTGACCTGGACCTGTGACCTGGACCTGTGACCTGTGACCTGGACCTGTGACCTGCGTTTTGTACCAGCCGATCATAGACTGGGGGTCAGTATTTTCTCCAGTCCCATTGAATTCTGCCATACAGCAAATTAATGTTATAGTTTGTGATTGTTCACACATTTCAATAAAATATCTATACTAGTTCACTCGTCTATATTTCCGTTATCGATATTGTGTCAATATTTTCTGTCCAAAATGCACATTGTCTAATAACCCAACATATCAGTCCCTGGTTGATAGCAACTAGGAGTAATTATAGATTATGGCAAGTGCGTTGGACAAATTTGAATATAATTGTGGAACATAACAATAGTTGATAATTTTCGATTAAAAAATGAAACAAAGTTAATAAAATAAATAAAGTGGAACCGATATAGAGTCATAGAGATTTTTAGTTTCCCAACTCACACTTGAACTAATATCACTAGACTGTAGCTCTATGCATCCCCTCGCAGCACTTCACTTTCTATTAGAAACTTCTAGTGTAAAACTCTATTTTGGTTGAAAATCGAAAGCGTAGAAAATAGCATTTTAGAAAATCTAGCCGTCTGTCGTGCGTGAATCTGAAGCCCTGCCTCTCCAACAATTAGCGAGCTCTCGGCCAATCATTTCTCATCACAGTTCAACTATCTGTTAACATTTCCCGCCAAAGTTGATTTCCGATCAAAGCTACGCGCCGCATCGAGAAAATGTTAATGTCGCTGGTTGTTCTAGTTTTCTTGTGTGACTTGAAAAATGAGAAAGACAGAAAGACCTTGAGGGACGTCAAAGCCAAGGTGAACACAGGTCTAGAGACGCCTTGAATGCCAGCATAGTTAGTAGAGGATACAGCGATTTGCAGGCGGCTGAAACAGCACGGCCGGCAATAGCGAGTTAAGATCGTGGTGTTGGTTTCAAGCGATTCAGAGTCAACGTCAGACTTTACGTTTGCATCCAAGCTTTCTTGGAAACAAATATTCTCTCGGCTGGCTCCTATCAATTCTTCATGTTCAGATGTGGGCCACTCGGCACTCTGTCTGAAAGTGAAAATACGAACCCTTGTCGGGTTTTACGGGGACTCCTATTTGGCTTTGTAGTATGCATTATTTGGCCTTATTTTGCTTTTCTTTTTTCTTTGTTTTCCAATCTAAGGGCATCCTGCTTGTTTTTTTGAAGGCATAAGGCCAACAACCGATGGAATTATGGAATCATGTGTGGAAAAACGTTTCTCAATAAACGTAAACATTGGTATATGAAATAAATTTAATATTATATGCGTCGTTACGGGCGAGTGAGCACTTATCTGATGTCAATCAAACGGAACCTTTTACTTCCGGTCAAAAACTTCCTTTTGGTATTTCTCCGTCAACATAATTTTTTATTCATCGGAGTTTTTTAGTCACTACTAAAACTACATTTCTGTGCGAAAAAAAAAATTCCCCATCTTTTTCGTTTTGAAGGTATCCGGTAACCTTAAAACTGAAGGGCACAAGTCCTTCTTCAATTACCCATATCATTATGACGTCACGGCTTGTTTATGAGGGGGACGGAATCGACTTGAACAATAGAATTTTGAACTAAATCTGCTCTGCTGAGGAAAATTTAACTTCGAATTGTCTGGTTTCCAGATATCAGTTGTATCAATGTTTATCCCACAATATTTACCGTATTTGGTGGCTGTTACCGCTATTATACGTTCTTCAAAATGCATTTGATAGCGATTTCCTTTGTGTTGTTGCTGTTTTGTCCCCCTCCCACGACCGTGATCCTTAGCGTTTAAACAATAGATTGTTTTGATATGACGTCATAGTGATATAGGTCAATTCGAGTGGCTTCGCTTGTTTTTCCTCCATTTGGATTTTGGTGTAGTTTCTCATCCGTAAATTCTTATTTGTCTCCTTCAGAACCAGACATTTCTCTAGTAATCCTGCTGAGTCTTTTTCTTTGTCTTTGTGTTCTTGCTTTGTTTATCTTAGCCTGACTTCGGTGAATTTTGCTACTATTAAAATCTTCAGTCAAGCTACAGCGACAAAGGCCGGCAAAACCCAGTTCGCTGTAGCTGAATAGTGTGGTACGTTTTCACAGATGCTCTCTTATTGGACGAAACGGTTTTCGGCACGTGCGGAGAAACTACGCCGATTCAGTCTAAAATCTCCCGGGTAATCGAAATTTAGACGTTACACTGATGTACTAATGATTTCACTCGACTATCATTTTGAGCCGTCTGTAGGCGACAATGAATACATTTCAGAAGGGATATATCACGCAAAAATACCGCTCTGAAAAGAATCTCCAGATTTCAGAAGTCCAGGGGTTGACTCGTAAACTTTTAGCAAATTCTATGTTTCGCTGCAAACGGACATGTATCCGGTTTTTACCAAAAGACTGAATTCGGATTTTTAGCACTGCTGTATAAAATCTAACACCCGGGGGGGGAATCCCTTATGTGAGGGGTACATGGATGCTCGTCGTACCTTTTAGGCATCAAAATCAGGAGTTTGGTACCACTTAGGGTATCCACCATCAAACACAGACATTTCTATGTAAAGCGGTACCTTTTAGGGGTCGGGTGTCAATTGAACAAAAAAGCTGTTATCAATTTACATTTCTATTATCTTTTAGGGGTCAAAATAAGCTTGAGCCACGCCCATTTTAGTACCTTTTAGGGGTCAAATCGAAAATGTCCGACGAGCATCCCTACCCCTTTTATATGGGAGTCCCCCCCCCCCCCCCCGGGATCTAACACCTCGTCTGGCAAACCCTTCACAAAAGCGGCAACCTTTAGAGAAAGATAAATGATTTAATTTCACTCTGACTATCATTTTGAGTCGTCTGTAGGCGACAATGAATATCTCAGAAGGGATATATCACGCCAAAATACCGCTCTGAAAACAATCTCCAGGTTTCAGAAGTCCAGGGGTTGACGTAATCTTTTAGCAAATTCTATCTTTCACTGCAAATGACATGAATCCGGTTTTTACCAAAAGAATGAATTCGGCTTTTTAGCACTGCTGTATAAAATCTAACACCTCGTCCGGCAAAACCTTACCCTGGGTACCAGAGGTTCTACTGTCTTTACAAAAGCGGCAACCTTTAGACAAAGAGCTGGCCAATCATACACTGGCTTCCTGGAGTGACCGGAATTCGCAGGACAGAGTGTGCTGAAGAGCAGCAAAAAATAATTCCTTCTACTCTTGGCACCGGCAGCCCAATCTATGGGTTTGTGCATGAAATAGAAGATATATATGGGATTTTATAAATCCTTTCAAATTGCCGTACAATGTATAAATAAAAATACATTTTCGCTTGCATGTTGTTTCCTTTGTGGTTTGTCTTGTCTTGAAACCATTTTAGGTGGTGAGCCGAGGTGGATGAAAAACTCCCCAAAACAGCCTAAAATGGTTCCAAGAGATGAAAAACTACAAAGGAAACAACATTGAAGTGAAAAGGTATGTTTATTTATACATTGTACGGCAATTTGAAAGAATTTATAAAAACCCATACATATCTTCTATTTCATGCACAAACCCATAGATTGGGCTGCCTGTACTCTTGGTCGCTGAACATTTTCCCAAGTATTGAAACTTGTGACAAAAAATACTTTTTTAAAGCATAAATCAAGCGTTGTTTTAAAAATTACGCTTACAATTTGAGAAAACCGAGAAATCGGTCCGCGCACGAGTCTACTCTTAGAACCATGCTTCATTCCAGTGAGGAATACCGCCATGACAGTCTATAACTATACCACTCTTGAAATTCGGACTTCCACTCTTAGCAAACCCGGCAGACAAATAGTCCAACTCATATTGTTCCTCTATCTCGTACAGGTCCCATGTCCCGTCTTATATATCATCGATAAAATCCTCAGTTTGTGATCCACATAGTGGGAGTGGAAATTCTGGTAACGTGGGTATTTCAGTTACTCAAGAGTTTAAAACAGTGAGGATTTTGCTGGAAAGCTTCCTCATGGGTACTACCTTGATGAAAAATGACAAGATGAAACGGATCAGAACTCTGAGTGTTGTAAGACGTCCTTACTGCAGCATAAGCCAAACGGAAAGAGGCACGTGCAGTGAAACGGAAACAATTTCCTGGCAGACCTTCACCATGCGCATGCACCCGCGAGACCTCCCACTGACCGGTTATGCACATGAGTCGACGTGTGCTCAAGGTTTCACCAAACAGAAAGCCCGGCCAAAGTTCGTTAATTACACGAAAAACAGAGCAACTGCGATCCTTTGCGAGTTATGAACTAACTCCCAATTACTAACGTTTACTAACGGCCCAATCTCATTTAGTCGGCTCCTTTGCAGCGCTCTTAGTGCCGTATGTTCTCCCCTCCCCACAGAGGGGAAAACGTACGACACTAAGAACGGCTGCGAAGGAGACTAAGTCTCATTCTATTTATAGACACTAACATTTTGGGTCGTTTAATAACGGCCACATGTCTTCAGTGATTCATTCAGTATACAGCTAGCATTTTGGATCGTTTAAGTAACGGCCCCAAGTCGTACCCATTTATATACAGCTAATTCAAAAAGGTTGTCATGAACATTCGACATTCGATATTGCACATTCGACATTATGAGACCGCTATGGATTGTGGTCGCATTGCTTCGATTATTAAACTAATGAAACAATAAAGTAATTAGTACTTTCAGAGACACAAAATTGTGATTATGTTTTTATTACAGTAATTACTATCTCGCAAGAAAACAATATAAAGACCACAATCCGTAGCGGTCGCGTAATATCCAATGTGCAATGTCGAATGACAACCTTTTTTGAATTACTTTAGGTATACAGATGCTGAATTTCGTCATTACATAACGGCCGTTTTCATGTTCCCTTATATATATACAGATGCTGAATTTCGTCATTACATAACGACCGTTTTCAGATTCTCTTATAATATATACAGATGCTGAATTTCGTCATTACATAATGGCCGTTTTCATGTTCCTCCTTATATATATACTGCAGATGCTGAATTTCGTCATTACCAGTAACGGCCGTTTTCATGTTCCTCCTTATATATATACTGCAGATGCTGAATTTCGTCATTACATAACGGCCGTTTAATGTGTCTGTATATAAATATATATATATATACCGAGAAAGTCAATCACGTAATTCTCATTGCATATGTATACAGATCGTTATTATCAAAACACCGGAAGTTTTAGCCGCAGACTCAATGATGTTATTAAATTTGGAGACTGCATTATTCACAGCATTAGAAGTCTAACTAAAATTTGTGTTCTCAAAATCACGAATCTTTTGCTGTATGTCAGGAGATTGCAAAGATTCAATGAACTTACCTTAAATTTATAGAGTCCGAATTCCACATAAATTGTGTAGGAAGATCGAATAAGTCTACTTTATTATTTTCGATACTAACCGGAGGCGATAATGACGTTTTCAGCCAACTAATGAGTTGAGAATGATCTGATAAGGATGTGGGTCGTTTCACTGTAAAACTGTCAAATGCATTAAGTAAATCATGACTTACTATGAAGTAATCCACTGTGCTAAATCCTTTTTGGCCGTTAAAAGTTAATCTCCCGAGGGAATCGCCTCTTATTCTTCCATTTAGAACCGTAAGTCTAAGGATTTGCATATTTCTAATAATGATTTCCCGTGGTTGTTGATGTGGCTGTCTAAATGTTTTCTAGGACATATGTGTTTCTGTATGGTCCCCTGGAATATATACTGAATTGTCTGCAGTTATAAAATCATCAGCATTACCAGTACGAGCGTTCAAATCCCCGGCTGTTATAACAGAACCCTCTCTCTGAAACTGATTTATGTCGTTTTCTAAATTTGAAAAAAACATCGGGGTTATGGTATGGAGAATCATACGGGGTATATAACAAGAACATAAGAAAATATCATCAGTTAAGTGAAAGAATGTCTTATCAAGTTTACACCAAATATAATCGGAAGAGTTCTTAATCAAAGTTACACCTTTTTTTAAGATAGGATGCAATAGCAATCAATACACCTGAGAACCTACCAGGTTTTACTAGTATTCATATTTTTAGGAGGGTTAATGGCAATGATATCAAAACCTGGGAGGTCTATAATTTCGTGCCCCCAAATTTCTGAAAGGATTACAAGATCACAGTTTTTAATCATTATTACTCAATTTAGTTTCAGAACTAGACCTTTTCCGAGTCCGTTAATGTTCCAACAACTCAGCTTTAAAAAATGTGGTAACACAGGTGTTTTAGACTCGTGAAAACACATCAGTATAAAATGTATAAAGACTAAATAGACTAGAACAAAAGAAATGAAAGGAAGAATTAAGATATAATATCGTTGATTAGACATCGGGTCGATTTCAAGTGAAGCAGATAGTTACCGCCGATTGTTTTGAAGTATAGCTTGTGTTTCGAAAAACAAGGTAACTTTTTTTTAACGTTTAGCTCTTCGACCCAAATCTGAATTAATATATTACACCAAAACTATATCCTCTAATTAAGGGTTAGATTTTATGTAAATTCCCAAGGGCACCCAACGAAGTTTTCGGTTTAAAAGCTGTTCGGGAGAGTAAGTTAGCCTAAAACTTTCGGATTTGAAAAAATTGTCCCTAGAAAATTGTTTTCAGAAATACTGGCTAGAAAATTATAGAAGAAAAGGGAGACTAAAAAGGTTTCCCTAAAATATTCGTACGTCCCAATTCGTCTGATCAATAGAGTCAGAACAACACATTTTCATTCCCTAAGAATTGCCTATAATGGCAAAAAGAATCCCTAAAAAAATAGTACCTCCACAAAACTTTGCAACATGAAGTTACTTGGGCTAGAAAATTCTTGTTCCTGTTCTAGACTACTAACAAATTCGTAGGTCGGGAATATTTTTGCCATAGTATTTTCGGTTGACGCGATTTCCACCTAAAAAATCCGAATAGCTAATAGCTTTCTAGAATACGACATAGTAGGCGCCTTAAAATGGCTAGATAAGCTGCAAACAACTGGTTTCAAATGAATTTCAAAAAGTACTCGTTGGATGCCCTTGAATTCCCATAAAGCACGGACACGAATTTTCTATCGCACTTATCAAACGTCTAGATGTAGAGAGTCATGTTTTCAGTTATTTTGGCGATACGACTTATTTTGGCCGAGAAAATCGAAGCAAAAGTCAGTATGTAAATCGGGACGAAATCTCTAGCAGATTTAAAGATCACTTATCGGTCGGTGATTTCCTTTGTTTTTGCTTCATGAATTATTAATGATTTTGATAATGACAAATACAGACGCGCTAACTGTACGATGAACGAAAAATAATTGGAAACAGCATGAGGCCGAATACACTATGAAAACATTTTGAGTTCATTGTACTGAAAGTCGGCAAGTGTGCCTGTATTTGTTAATAAAACATAAACAAAGTCTCTAATTCCATCTTTTAATACTCCAACTTATAAATTCAATAGAAACCCATCGAAATAATGCATTTTCATTCGATAGTCTTAATAAGCATATTTATGACATTACTTATGATTCCATAAACCGAAATCGAACACTGTATCATTTTCGAATCATGTCGTCCAAGCTCTTGGTTTGAAAAGTCTGCTTCAGGAAGAATGTTGAATGCTAACCAAAGCACTGAACTAAAACTAAAAGTTTGCTAAACGACATGTAAAGCGCGCCTTGGCCCGCCTATACGCCTACACTGCGGTGATGCAGCGACGTTTCATTCTTTATTTGTGATTAAAATTGTATATGGTGTCTGCCAAGCAAGTCTAACTGTCGCAGAATTCTCAACTATGTTAAGTGAGAATCTCCGCTCGCGCTGGTTCAATAACACTTGGACTGTATCTTTCTCCCTTTTTTCTTCATTTTTCGATCACACATTCGCATCTTCGATCTCAGTTCGTTCTCAATTCATTCGTTCTGACTATCTGCCTTAAAATTTCAATGACATCCTTATTATTCCGAATTACAATGACATCCAACGCAACTTTCTGATCTATTCTCAGCTGCTTGTGTTCCTTGTTACTTCTCTTAGTGTTTCTTGAAATTCTTGTTTCACTGCGGAGACCCGTAAATATGGGGGTCCAAATCCGCGAGAGGGGTCCATATCCGCTAGTGGATTTGGACCCCCGGGAGTACGAATCCGCTTGTCCAAATCCGCTTGTCCAAATCCGCTAGGACACCGGAACAACATTATTTTCAGTAATTTTCAAATAACTGATGTTTAGTTCAAAGCTTGCCTTGAGCTTTGTTCAGTGCCGTCCACTCTGTCAATACGACCCTGGAAGTTTCAAGTCGCATTTCGAAATAAAAGATGAGTCGACTGTCGAGCAAATGCGAAGTCTGCTCTCATGCAAAGCTTTCAAAGACCACCTAGTTCTAATTGTCTGGGTGGTACGCACTGGTTTGCTAACTGCAATTTTCTATACAGGACTTGAAACTTCAACAGTCGCACTTCAATGAAAACGGCAGTAAAAGCAACTGGAACAATGGTCAACTAAGATGAGGTATTACTTCCTGTTCACCGTGAAGAGGTCACACCTAAGTTTTGGTTCTTTGTTGCTCTGACTGATCCTGGGAGACTTGCATGATATATAGAATGTTACACATTTTTAATCATTGCGATATATTTGTTATGAAAACAACTTCGAAACTAGATATTTCATGACAGGAAATTTTAGAGAACGATACGTCATGGCTAAAAAAACATCAACCAAGCAATTCAAAATTATCTTTTGCTTCACAACAGCACCCTGAAAATCAAAATAACTTCTGGAGAGCCGAGGTGGCGTATTGGTAAGCGCTTGGCCTCACCACTGTGGCCCGGCCGGTTCGATTTTCGTTTGCAGTGTCATAATTATGTGAGTTACAGGCCTGCCATCCTCCGGAATTGGTTTTGGGTTCCCTTTGGAGTTAGATTTTCACTCCTGGAACGAACTTTTAGCGATACTGTGCTCTAAAAGGACTTTGAGAAAGTCTATGCTCTAATACTCAACAAATAAAGATAACAGTCGCATTAGATGCTAAAACGACTAATAACCTATTTATTTACGATGAGCGTAGTGTCTGAATGCTGAGCCTGACTGCCCACAGGTTATTTGTTCTGGCAGAAATCAGATACTGCATGTGCTCTAACGCTCAAGAACGACAATTACCCGCGACCCGTGACGTTCAGATAGTCTCCGAGCCGTATATCCGGTCATATGATAAGAAAACTAGCATATTGATATTATTGATAGTTCATTTAGCAAGCGAAGAGCCACCCTGTCAGTTTTGACGGCTAAACTGTCTTTAGTTTCAATAAAAAAACTCTATAAAAAAGAACCCTACTACATAAAGGCGAAAGGTGAAGGTAATAAAGCGAAAAATCTATTTCTCGACTTTGGAGAAGCTTGAGAGAACTTGTACAAGGTCGAGCTTTTAAACTATTTTTTGAAATCATTTCATCCCGCAAAATCAATACTGAGAGCCGGTAGCTCCTTAGTGGATGCAGCAATGGCAACTAAACTGACCGTGCAGGTTGATCCAAACCGTTTAGTGTGAACCATAACTCCATGGCGGCACGAAAATCACGCCTAGCATCCAATGAAATCGCGCGTTCTTAGGATGTTCCCAGTGTTTATATTATAATTACTAAACGTGTTGCTTATGTTGTGTAAAACAAATAATATCGGGCACCGTCAAGCAGAAAGGGTTGCAAGACAGAATGAAAACATCTGCATGTTGATGTTTTATCTTTGTTTTACGAGCGAAAAGGCCGCCAGTACCATTAGAATCTGCTGTACTAGCTCCTCAACGTGGTGCTAACAGGAAGTGTTTTTTGAGATTGACAAGTGAAAGTGAATATCAACTGATGTTCCCTATTTTTATACATTGGGTCGATTTCAAATGAAGCAGATAGTTACCGACGATTGTTTTGAGGTATAGCTTGTGTTTCGAAAAACAAGGTAACTTTTCTTTAACGTTTAACTCTTCGTTTAACTCGTCTGAATTAATATATTACAAACAAACTACATCCTCTATTTAAGGGTTAGATTTTATGTAATAGATACAAAATGAGTGGCCGTGCTTTATGGGATTTACAAACTCGAGCTGAAAGCGAGAGTTTGTAATTCCCATAAAGCACTGACACGAATTTTCTATCGCACTTATCAAACGTCTAGATGTAGAGAGTCATGTTTTCAGTTATTTTTGCGATACGACTTAGTTTGGCCGAGAAAATCGAAGCAAAAGTTTATGTAAATCGGGACGAAATCTCTAGGAGATTTAAAGATCACTTATCGGTCGGTGATTTCTTTTGTTTTTGCTTCATGAACTGTTAATGATTTTGATAATGAAAAATACAGACGCGCTGGTACGCTGACTAAATTATCGGAAACAGCACGAGACCGAATACACTATGAAGACATTTTGAGTTCATTGTACTGACAGTCGGCAAGTGTGCCTGTATTGGAGCCCCTGTATTTGTCAATAAAACATAAACAAACTCTAAATCAATCTCAAGGAAGCACAAACTACACATTTCCGGCTGAGCGTCATGCGGCAATGACTTCCGATAGGCTGCCATTTCGCCTTCGAAATCGCCTTTGTGCTGGACTCGCCGACCCGATTGAATAGGTCGATCTCAATTGCGGCAAACGTCGTACTATCCATGAGTGTATTTCAAAATTAATAGGTTCGACTGAATTAAGTTCATGGCTAGTTCGACGTTTGCCGTAGGCACTTAATTTCTTGAAATGATCACTTTCTGTTATAACTGTTTATGCCGTAACTGTTATATATTTTTTCAGTTCAAGAATACAATAAAAACTTTAATGAATATTTTATTCAATAATTGAAAATGAAATTGTTGAATATATTATGTTGCTTTCTTGTAGGAAAGCATTAGCTTAGCTAAATGCATACCAATCGGAAATAAACATTTCCAAGACCACCTACGTTTTGTGAATATTTCAATTAAGATCATCAAATACTTGCTCTCAGGTAGTCATTTTTTCAATTCACCATAGAACAAGGAATCGTGTAATTGTTAATCAAATTAGTCGCTTGAGGTCCTGTCAGACCCGCAGGAAAATGAAAGTATCTGTCTATAAAAACGTGGCGGGTAATTATATATTAAAGGGGCACTGTCAACGCCAGAATGATAAATGTTCTCATGACCAAAGACAAAAATAACTACTTACATTAGCAGAGTATGCTTTCCAGGTATACTGGAGAAAATATGAGAATTTCGATGAAGGATGGAAAAGATAAAGCAACTTGAAATCGGTTTACTGTGCACATAGTTAATAGAGTGGAATGGTTATGAAACCCAGCGACCTTCTTTGTTATATGTCTTTGTTAGCTTTTTTCAACCGCGACCCTGCACAAAGCACAATAGAAATTCCAATGTGTTAATCAATCAGCCAATAGAAACGTGTGAGTTCAGTCGTTCAGGGGACGCTAATGAACTATGACCCTGCACAATCTTTTGTCTTGCCCCCTTCCAACATAAATCGCAGCGCCTTTGTTAGCCCCTTTGAAGTTTGCCGAGTTTCATAACCATTCCACTCTATTAACTATGCTGTGCACAACCGAAATCAAGTCCTTACAATAAACATTTGTAATCCACTTTAATCTTTGCCAACCTCGATTGAAAACGTTTGAAAAGCACATCAGGGCATTTACATGGTATTTTTCATCTATCGCAAGGGCGCGGTTTAGCGACCCGTGATAAAAAACACCTACAACCACAACCCCGGACAAAAATGCTTAAGAAAATATTTTTATTATTGAATCGTTCTCTTACATTAGCTTTTAAACAAGAATAACACAATTTTACTTACCCCTCTTTCCCCCGGGTACAATGTTGATGCTCGCAAGTCAGTGTTCCCAGAGCAAAGTGGCAGTCCGTCTCAACATTACATGGGGAGGGGGAGGGGGGCAGGGTCACTTGTTGGCCAAGTATTGCCACAGTACACGAGCTTTTGAACATTTTCTTAAGATTTTTGTCCGGGATTGCAGGAACGTGATTAACTAAAATATCTAAAAGCTTGTTCTAGAGCGAACCGTTGGAAAGCCACCCACAAACCTTGTATTTGTCGACTATTATCGGGGTATGTTTAAGATACAGTAAAAACCCGCATAAAAGAAGGATTAAGAACCTCCAGGCTGAAATTTGACCAATAAAGCACCCAATATATAAGAACCACTTCAGCCTGACAAATGAAGCAGGTTCTTATTCAAAAAATACTAAAGCTCAGAAAACACTGGTACAAACCAAAGTGTGCTTTTAGGGCATTGGAAACACTAAAGTACAATACCGATATGAATCTGATTTTCAGTTTTCTGTATATATGTATACATAATCAGAAAATGTGGAGTCTTGTTTTTGTTAACCAGACACTCCATCAAAGCAACATGCATACATGCTTGGTCCTATGCATGTATCTTGTTCTTGTACCTATGCATGTATCTTGTTCTTGTACCTGTTTAAAAACCTATTCAGCCTGATTTCTCACTAGACATCCAATATATAATAACCATTTCAGCCTGCCTCAGAAAATAATGGATTCTTTTATGCGGTTTTTACTGTACCGTTTGACTATACTGTAGTTGGTTTATAGATTAATTACCGTACAACATTAGTGGTAAAACAGGTCAGGCGTTTGGCATCTAAAATATCATCTGGTCTACTACAGGCTTAAATTGACGATCTTGGGGGCTATGCCATGCTGATGAGTCCTAACAAGGACGAAACAGCTGTACATGGTTGCCACTCTACCGGTAATAAGATGTGAGCATGCGTATTAGACGCTAGCTACGTCATAGCGTGTGTTGGGTAGTGCCATGCAACGTGCTTGGTTTATAATTTCGGATTTGGCCGTGCCATTTCCATTTTGCACTACCAGATCCTCTTCGGAGAGATCCACATTGCTATAGCGCTTGTTCACATCTCTAGCTCCCGCACGTGTTAGCGTGGTGGCTGGGGTTTAAAGCAGCTTTCGAGCTCGCCGTTAGAGTAACCAGATTCTGAGGCCTATGATCTAAAGTGAGGCTGACGATCTTGGGGGCTATGCCATGCTGACGAGTCCTAACACTGAAGGACGAAACAGCTGTGCATGGTTGCCACTCTACCGGTAATAAGATGTGAGCATGCGTATTAGACGCTAGCTACGTCATAGCGTGTGTTGGGTAGTGCCATGCAACGTGCTTGGTTTTTAAATGGAGCAAACTGTTATTTCTGTAGTTTTGTTTTAAAGAAACTTGAAGGTTGAATTCGATCGACAGTGCGCCTTAGTATAGGCGCGATTAGCTAATGGGGTGCGGGGCCCAGCCAACGAAGGGGGGGGGGGGGGGGGGGCTCCCTCGCTCCCCCACCCCCCCACCCCTAAATCCGCCCCTGGTGCACGCGATAGTTAACAAATCGCATGCATTTTTTCCACTGTCGGTGCTCTTATTGTTCATAGAAATGACGTCATAAAATGTTCAAAACTCAAGTGAAACAACGAGCGCAGCGTGTTTCACTGCAAAGTTTTGAACATTTTATGACGTTATTTCGATGATTAATAAGAGTACTGACAATAAAAAAAAAAAATGTATGTGATACGGATTTGTACCTTAGCCATCAAACGAGTGCGCAATATAAACTGATTTCAAGTCGAAAAGTTCCAAAAGCCAAAATGTATTTCAAACACTTCTTGCGCGACGGAATTGGCTTAGCTACTCACTGTTTGTTTTTACTTATAAACGTTATGTAGATATCATCAACAGGAGATCAAAAAATGACGTAGAATATTTAATTTTTAATTCAATGCTTTTGTGTTCTGAAAGAGGTTAAGGCCCGGTTCAAACGTCGAACTTTTCATGCGCCGATCCTAATTAGATCAAAGAAGCCGCCTATTTATCTTTTGTTTCAATTGAGTTCGGCGCATGAAAAGTTCGACGTTTGAACCGGGCCTAAGTAAGTCACAAAGTCGGGCACAAATTCGCTAATTTTACTCACCCAAGAAAATTAAAACTTTGACAAATGGCAGCGTACAATGAAATTTGGCTCACCGATTAACTTCTATCATTGATGAAATCAGTTATGAATCCTAAATGTATTGTTTTTTTGGATCAGAAAAGTTTTGTTTTAATTCATGTCTGAACCACAAGTTCGTCAAAAATATACTTACTCCACTCTAGAGAAAACTCAAATTTTGATAAAAATGGCACTACAAGGAAGTTTAACTTCTTCCATTGCTTTTTGGATGACAAGCTTCCACCGCCATTTGAATTCACAAACCTCGAGCACTTTGAACCTGCAAGTGACGCCATTTTCATTGTCAGCGCTCTTAATGAACATATGGCCAAGAGCCAATCGGAAAGCGAGAAATTTGACCGTTGTTGTAAAACGCCTAATATGCAAAAAGAAGAGATGCAGCGGAGTTGATATAGTTTCCTGACCAATTTAAAGTGAATATCAGGTCAAAATTGTCTATCATTAATATCGATTAGTCATCAAGTGAATAGTTGAATAGTAGAATATTTGTTGAGTCTGAGTTATAGAGGTTTCTATTTGCAATATGCTAATGTTGATGTAAATTTTACCTAATTTCGGGAATTTACTGTCATTTTTCCCCTTGTGAATACCGTTTTCTGATTTTGACATTTGATAAAATCACTGTTATAACCTTCAGATATAACAGATGTTTATAAAAAGTTATTTACCTCTACCAGCACGTTTTTCTATTATAAATGAAGACCGGTTTGACATCACCGGATTGAAGATATTTAGTAAATATAAACCTCTATAACTCATGGATGCAACACTGAAATCGAGAAATATTCTACTATTCACTTGATGTAGAATCAATATTAGTGATAAAAAAATGTTTGACCTGATATACACTTTAAGATAGTGACTTAGCGACCAGGGAACACTCGGAAACGCGATCGAGATGCAATCTTCAGTCGTGAGAGTACTTTATTCAGGTAGTGTTATAGTTAAGCTGCACGTCTTCTGTTCTCGGACCGAGTTGTATCCAGTTTTCATTTGAATGAAAATTAAAAAAGAGGAAGGACAAAGATCAACAAGCTGCATCGTTCACTATGGACCTGAGGTGTTTACCGTTTACATCGAATCATATGGTTAGAAACTTAAAAATATTAAAAATAAATAATAAAGTTACGCGCGTTCACCGGAAAGACCTAAGAGATCGCGAAAAAATGGATTACTCCAATCGGTGACCCACGCTTTCCTAATCTACGCGTACCGTTGACTTCCAACCGGAGATTTCTCTTTTTTTTTAATTCGTGTAAATGGAAGCACCCCAGGACTTTCCATTTAGTTATTACACCGCTGGCCAATGTTGCGCAGGCTGATCAAGAGCTGACAGATAGTCTAAAAGCTTTACTATTTGCACATGTTCTTTTTCAATCTTCCAGTCGGTTGAACAACCGTCCAATGTTAATGGATTCACCTGCATGTTCATCGAGGTTTTGGGCTAAAGACGTTTCTCTTAATTAAGAGGAAAGAAGTGGTAAGTATTGAAAATATAAACTACGACGTTGGTGTAGTTATCTTGCCGTTTCGTACATGTATTAATCATAATTTCGGTATGCGTATTTTTAACAACATTGACCTTACTGACTCAACAAACCATTGACTCATATTAAGGATTTCCACTGTTTATTTTATCATTATAATACCAATGTTCCTAAAGTGCTTTTTCCCATGTTAATAAATCAATCAGAAGTTACTGTATATAGCTTTACCAGCATTTTATATAGAAACAGCAACAAGTAAGAGCAGCCTTGCAAGCAACAAACACCATCAACTTTTCAAAAAAAGGCTATTAAAACGCAATGCAGCTTCTGTCAGGGCGGGTTATCATGAAAACGACACTTTCTTGCATCAGAAACGTTACTGGAACTCGAAGTATATACTTAGAAAACATTCACAATTAAGTTCTACTGACAAACCATACGAACTCGGAGTTATAACAACTCTTTTAAAACATAACTTTGATGTCTATTTTTAATAATTGAAATTAGTTATTATACTATATGCTATCAGTTAAGAAAGATTCGGCCTTTATATTTCTAGTTTCACATGGATCGGTTTTCTTTATTATTTCCGGGAGAATATATTCAGTTACAAAGGCGAAGGCAATGTTTCCATCCACATATTTCCTTCATACGTTCTATACTTTCCCTAGTATTTAACCTCAACTAACTTTATTGGTGATTTTTACTAACCGGCCTTCATTACGGAGAGATTCTTGCCACCCGCAATTAACTCCGCCTCGAATAGTATTTGTTATGCTAAAATAAGGGAACACATATAAATTCAAGTAAAATTAATCATAACAATCTAACAAAACAGAGTAGTAGTCTCCAAGCAGCCATGTAATCTACTTTTTATCACATGAGAACCGCACAGTGAATGTTTTCATTTCTAATTTTGAATTAAGGTAAGCAAATCACCAAAATCCTGACAAACCAAGTCAAAATTAAACTGAACTTTAATTAAATGATAGTCAATGGTATACCGGCTCATTGATAGAAATTGCAAAATCCTAAAATAATATCACACTGTGATTTTGCTTATCTTCAAAATTAGAAATGAATATGCTCACCGCTTTTCATGTGATAAAAAGTAAATTACATGGCTGCTTGGAGAATGATACTGAGTTACTAAAGTTTCTGACTTCATGTGACTCATTCGCTGACTGCACTCACTCCCGAGTTTATATCAAGCGAATCACGGTCGTGTATTATATCCTCTATTTAATATATAATTATCGATGAAATACCAGTGTATATTCCTTTCTAAAAAGTGATATCTTCACACGTGATATCTTTTGAAAATGTGACTGGCTTTTAAATATTTCTAGCCTTTTTAGTAAGACATGAAAACTGGTATGTCATCGAAAATTATATATTAAACATAACATTGTATGGCCGCTTGGAGATACGAATTTTATCTTCTCGTGTTGATGAAATATCTTACTCGTTCGCCGCGCTCACTCGTAAGATATTTCATCAACACTCGAAGATAATATCCGTATCTCCGCGCGGCCATGTAATATCCTCTATATTTAACAATTAACAATTATTCACCGAAGTGGAGGTGAATAGTTGTGGATATTTACCGAGCCGCTTGTTTTTGTACATACCACACTGCAGGTGAATAGCCAACACCAAATAGTTATTTTTTTTACAATCTGTCAAATTGACAAAAACACGCGCGAGGTGATCGCTGCTTTGTTTGGAAGTGAATATGAAATCATATTCACTGTTTGAGTAGCCAATCAGAGCGCGCGAGAAGTGATATTCACTGGTGTGGTATATCTGGTATACCAGCTGATACTGAGCAAAATCGTAAAAATGATACTACGCTGCCTTCAGTGGGGAAGTCATTGTTATCAACTGGTGTGGTATATCACTTCACAGGCAAAACAAATTTGATCGATTTGCTCTTTTTTACCTCGATCCTAATATTTCTAAAATGTGAAAATATATTACTTTTAAAAAGAGGCTACATGATCTTGAGAAAATTTGTTTAATTGTTGTCTTGGTGTGCCTTTTACATACATTTTGGTGATTTTACTTATCTTCAAAATTTGAAATGAAAATTCTCACCGGGCGGTTTTCATGTAATGAAAACCGCATGTAATGTAATGAATACCGTTCGAGTATCAAGCTGAGACACGTTAGAAAAGTAGCAGAGAGAAACGAAACTCATCAAAACATGCTGAAGTATCTTAAGAGTAGCAGTAAGAATACGATATCAAAAGAAAGTGAATTTATTATTAAAAATTAAACCATTCAACTTTGGCAGGACGAATAGAGATAGACGACGCCATCAAGATAACTTACAACGCGTCTCTTAAGTAGACTCGATGGGGATCTTAGACACTTGTTGGAACAGTCGTCCATTAATGCCGTGTTTATACTTTATATGCATCATACACAGTACTTACTTTAACCAGATGCGGTCAAGTTCGCTCACCAGCTTGCATGCTCTCCTAAAATAAGTTTCCCTAATGCATGTTAATGAGGGGAAATCTAGAACTAACTCCCCTCATGCATGCTAATGAGCGAGCTTTAATGAAAGTATGGGTCGGGTGGAACTTCTCGAAGCGAGCGACAGTATTGGCCTACCCAATAATAGAAAACACCCGCTAACCTTTAGAAAGTGCAGTACAAAAACAATAAAGTATAGCATTATGGGTGCAATCAGAATACAGGTCTCGAGAGGTTCCGTGCTAATCGAAAGTATGCATGCTAATGAGGTATGTTCGAGATTAAAGGTCCTGAACAAACCGGCAAAGAAAACCCGGAGGGCCCGGCTCATGGTGCCCGGATCATGGTATTACTAATAAAGGTTTCAGTTAACTTAACCAGCTCCAGGAACTGAGGTAGCCTAGTCATGGTAATGCCGCGTGTTTACACTTTATATGCATTTACTAAGGTTTCGCCCCGACGTCCAAACCCTTCAGTACCCTTTTATATACCATTTTTGACAGAAAAGGTAACTCTTTCATACACCTTCCATAAAAAAAACGATACCCCTTTCACATACCCACAGTAGAAACACTGAATCATTTTCTATACGCAAAGATAAAAAAAACATTTTGGTTAATAATCGAGCGACTTTTACTAAACTTTTCACTTGAGTAACCCGTTAACATACTTGGATGAATCAGCCGTTAGGTGCGTCTGTTCGAGATATTTTGAAAGGCCCTTTTAAATACCTAAATGGCAGTTTTCGCTACCCTTTTCTGTACTTCAACTCAGTCGTGAAATCCCTACCCTTTTATATACATACCTCCAGCCTGAAAAGGTACCCCTTTCGGGCGGAGCCTCCCCGAATAGTCCATTATCCCGCTTCCTCGTTACTGTCTGTGTGTTACCTTAAGCACAATTATATGTGAAATGCAGTCGTTTATATCCATGTGGGAGGTGTTCGTGTTTCCAATAGAACAGTTTTACAATCATGCGCAGTTGTACAAATCCTTTCTTTATTTTGCGGGCTGGTAGGTATTAAATAGTGGATGACCCGTCAGTTGAAACAAAAGACTTGAACATTGCGCATGACCGTGAAACTGGTCTATGCTGATGTAAAAGGCCAGGAGCCCATTACCAGGAGCGTCCATCTCCCATACTAGGTCTGTGAGTCGGCGTATGACCGGATTGAGCTATATTTAGAACAGATCTCACGGGAGTTCACACGTGTCCACACTTTGTGAATCCAATCAAACCATAGTCAGGACAATGCAGCCTTAGTAAAATTACCTCAAATCATTCTTAATCTCAATAATTACGGCAAGCATATGCACGATCGCAGAAGAGTCAGAAGGTAGTTACCCGGGAAACATGTTCTAAAAATTAGCTGGGCATACGCTGACTCACGGGTATAGTATATATGGACGCTCATGGTAATGCGTTCCGGAAAAGATTGATTACTGACGCCACGTGGTTCGACCGGAGTTAGATAATTTAATGGCTAACTCCCCTAATATGATACAACGTGATACTACTTCAAACTGGAATACTTAGAATGTGGAACGGAATTTGGAATGGACTTTTGGATTTCGGAGTTATAAACTTTCGAAACAAATCAGCCCAACATCCATCGGTCCATTCCAAATTCCATTCTAGATTCTTCGTTTTCCACATGGTGGTATCAGATAGTTAATATCTCTAATATTAACAGAGTTTCCGAGTATGACTCTAAGGGTCTAGCAATAGTTCACCCATCACAGCATACATGATTCGAATTCCGTTTTGACAGGAGCCCATGTAATAATGGTTCCTGGTTTCGATAACATCGTCTTACAAACTTTATAACAAATAATTTCGGCCAGTTTATAAGCTGACTTGGCGGACTTCTGGTGTAGCAAATTAACAACCTTCCCCAAACAGTCAAGGAATCACATCACAGCTACAGTAAGTAAGAATTATTTATATGCTACTAAGGCAGGAAATGGTAATTTGTAGTCTGGAAAATGGCTCGTTTTTATGTGACATCATCGCCGCCATCTTGGTTGACGCCACGTCTTTGTTACATGAATATCTGGGGATTTATTACAAACCAGCAATCCAGTAAACGGGTAATGTATTAGCATATAAATTAGCTTTTGTGTAACTTAAGGGCACGATCTGAAACTTGACTAGAAGACTTTCGGAAATATCATATTCTCCAATTAAGCCTCGTTGTCTGTTCATATTTTCTGCCCGTTCAGTAGTACTCAGCATGTAAGGATATACTTCTATCTAAATTTGGAGGAACGTGTTTAAAGTAGACAATAGTCCCATGGAATTTAATCACAATTTTGATATGTTCCGGCATGCCCGATGGACAAGTTCCAAGTTAGATCATTCACTGTGGGCGTAACGCAAGGCCGTAACGCCGAATGGGCTTCGCTCAGCAAAATGTATTTAGCCTTATGTCAACTGGATAAACCCAGAGATTAACAGTGATGTCATACATTGAACTATGTTTATTTAAGCGAGTCGGTAACTTTGAATGAATCATGAAAGTTCCGAAGAAAACAGATCAGATCGGGAGCTCTTGACATCCCCGGGGGGGACTCCCATATAAAAGTGATGGGATGATCGTCGTACCTTTCGTGGTTTTGGTACCGCTTAGTGTGGTTAAATCTAAAATGACCACCGTTAGGGTAACTTTTACGGTATTAAGCCGGAAGAAATATGACAGGAACTGCTCGTCAGAAAATTAATTGGTACCTCCTAGGGGTGAAAATGAATTCGAGCCACGCCCACAAAACGAGATTCTGGTACCTTTTAGGGGTTTCTTTCAAAATTTCCGACGATCATCCCCGTCACTTTTATATGGGATCCCCCTCCCCCACCTCCCCCCCGGGTTGACTGCCCACTTGCTATTTCACGGTCGGTTGACCTCCCCCATTCAGTAGCGAATGGCAATTAAACATTGCTTACATGTTATCGTACAAATACTACTATCTTAGTATCTTAGTATTGTTACCTACGAATTGAATGATGTACATATATGTTCTCCGCATTTCATCTGTAGTCCGGATTGATTCTTAAAGCATTAATCGGGCACTGCTAAATGTCTTTCGGCATATTATCAATTACCTGATTACGTCATGTTAGTGGATACCTAGGCTGGAGCTTTCACCTGCTATAGTAAAAATAAACTCAACTTCAACAGAAAACATTTATGCCATATGCATTCAGTACATCTAAAAAAATCGTAATTTACCTACTACGTGAGGAAGGAAATGACCAACATCAAGCGAAGTTTCTTTTTAAAAGTCATACATTACCTCTTTCCATTCATGTCCGCCTTTTTATTTCAACTAACTGAAATTAAACAACTTGTCACAACCTCTGGGTCCCATTTGGTGCGAATGGAATGTTGAATTAATCGTGAAACCTTTGAATTGGTCCCACTGACTTCCAGCGTCTATTCTAAAAGGAGTCCTTGATATGTTGTTACCCGGTTGGTAACAACGATTGTGAACGTATCACTTGAGCAGGGTGTTATGCCAGAGAATCTGAAGGAAGTTCTCCTGAAACTTCTTTAAACAAGAGCCCATCTGGGCTTTCACTCGGGCTACATGAAATTGAAGATGAAATACACTTTCATTTGAAATCCTCTTAGTAATAACCAAAGGAAAGAATTATTAGCTGAATTTAGCAGTCTTTAGGAGTGGCCGGTAGCGCGGTGACTTTCATTCTCTGCTCCCCTAGTATATATGTAATTTAATATTTGTGTTTTTCTCGTATGTTGACCTTTTAATTTAAACACTACTTATTCGTTTAAGACACTGCATTTGAGCAGGCATATATTCATTGTTTTGAACCCGAGAATTAACCGTACTACTGTACTTCATAGTAGTGGGTTGTCGGTCAGGTGATTGTAAACTCTCGTCATTTAGCACAGAAAATGTATTCTGATGAATAGGGATCGGGTTGTCATGTAAGAAAGAAGGCTCTTGAACAAACTGATAAGCTTCAGTAGGTTGGGTAGTCTCGGAACACTGGAGACCTTGGTCTTTCATTGTCTTCTTTTTTGTATTCTTGATTTTTTTTTAAAGTTTGAAAGTCGGATCTCAGCTTTATTATATCCGCTTTCAACTCGCCATTTTCAACTTCTAGGTCAATAATACGTGATGACAGCATCTTCATTTCGGTCTTGTATATATTATCTTGCTGCACTAATTTGTCTTCCAAATGACTGAGTTTCGTTTCTTGATTCGTGTTTTGATATGACGAGAGTAAGAATTCATTACGCATATCAGTTAGGTCAGCCTCCATGTTACAAATCAAGGTCATTAAATCAGCGAGAGAGTTCTTATTGCGGGCTAACAATCCTCGTGAAGAATCTAAAGAATTCCGTCTCTTCCGGTTTGAATTTGACTCATGTGTATGTTGCTTTTGGATTTTCAAGGATATGTTGATCCAAAACTACAGGCCTTGCATGGGTGTGAACTTGCAGGCTCTGTATATGTAACTTGTTTTGTTTTCTTAGTATAACATAAAGTGTTGAACATGTTCTCAAGCATGTCGCGCGTGACCTCTGTTTCCTCATTCATTAAGTTCTCTACTTTCATCTGTAATCTTTGCCCATACCTTGGCACATAACTATTCCTGTAAATGGACGTGGATGGTTATAAGTAAAATCCTTCGACAGCTTGTACCGTTTCCGATAGGTCAATATCCTCGCTGGAACGAAATAAATTGATCTCAATACTCTCTGACTGTATCTCTGCCTCATTTAAGTGGTCGATCCAACTTACGATAAATTTAAATCTCTGACAGTTTTTAAGAGACTCATAATACTGGTCTTGAAGTGCCTTCAAATGCAGCACAGCGAGCCGATGGCTTATAGATTCCAATATCTATTTCTTCGAATTTTAGCTTTCCGGATCCTGGCCCCTTCACTGGCTTCAGGTCGTCGTACGTGTCGTATATAAAATCACTGGCCATCTGGGTAAAAAACGCGGTCCTTCGGCTCCGACAATAGCGCCAGTTGAAATATCCTGAGTCTGTTGGAAGGCTTTCGTACGAGTGAAGTTAAATAAAACATTAAACTGCTTACAATTGAGAGATGGGACTCCAAATGAGAGAGAAAGTTCCTCGCGGGCCCTCCACCATCTTGATTTACTGTATTCAATTATGTAAATAAATTAACCTGGCGATTGTTGCGTGACCAGCACAGTGCAATCTGATTGGTGTGAATTTGACCTTTAACGCATGTGGATAAATTTTGCTACACGGAATAAAAAAAAAATAACGACTTGCATTTTAAGAGGCAGCCCCAGTAAAAAGGTATCACTTGAATATGAAATGTTTCCGAGTTTCAGACCGATATCCAATTTAGCCTTTATCTCAAAGTCATGTGACGGAGAGTTGTTGCATCACAAATGAACTGTCATCTGCCCCTCCTTATTTGCTAGGAACACTGGGGTGCGATGGACAATACATTCAACAGATTACTCAAATGTGTAAATATGCCTTTTATTCTATTAGTAATAGTTCTAGAATTAGGAAGTTTCTAAGTTTGGACACCACTAAGATTCTCGTGCACGTTTTCGTCACATCTAAGGGAGGGGAGGGGGGGGGGATGATTCTCAAGCTGCATGAATTTGTTTTACTACAGTTTGCTATGTATTATTTTTTTTTCGCCTAAGATCTCTTGCACGTTTTTTGGAAAACATTTTATGCACTAATATATTAAATTTGGAATGGGCTTTAACTTGATATCGTACTGGAAACAAAATTGATTCCAACTGAAATAGTGGAAATACATAGCAATCTGCATTTGCAACTGTACTCTAACCTTTGAAGTCGCTATATTCATGAATAGAGAACTCTCATTTATTATCAGATGGAGTGAAATTCAACTTGAAAATTTAAAAAAAGGTTTAACAATTATTGTCAACAGCTGTTTCACTGTGTCTCATGTCTTGGGAAGAGTACGTTTCATGCTATGGAAACTGCATTTATATGTTGACGATGCCTCAAACGAACACATACGACCTGTAGATAAATCCAATATCAAATCTAAACCTACAGCCGTTTCTGAACATTTTCTCAGCCCTAACCATTCTAGTACTGACATGCTCCTTATTCCTTTAGAAGTCATCTATTCTAAACGCGATTCCGTGAGAAAAGCACGTGAATCATATCTCATCTATAAAGCTAAAACCCTCGAACCACTCGGAATGAATAGACGTGATGAAATGTAATTTCACCGTTTGACCTTTATTGTCGGCTGTGACTCTATCTGTACTATCTTTTCAAACCTATTTCGTAATTTCCTTTTATGTGTTACGTAATGTTTAAAGTCCGACAATGAGGACTGGACTATTGTATAAAACATATGTCATCGATTTCGTAATTTCCGCTCATAGTTACGTAATCAGTTAACAATTTATATAAGCCTTGTATCCATTTGTGACCTCCACTGTAAAATAAACCTGAAGAAGGCTGGTGACTGGCCAGCCGAAATATCGTATAAACCTGGGTATAAACCTCGACAAGCGTTGTATTTGTTCAGCATTGCAGTAGTCTTCGGACACTTTATCATTATATAAAAGAGGTCGAGGACAAGAGATGCAGCATTTTTTCTTTCAACATCAATGTTAAAGTGTATATGAAACGAAAATTAAGTCCTTTCGAAATGAGGAAGGATGGCGTTTTCCGTTTGTGAATATCTCATCTCGTTCTAGAGATATTCAGGTTTTTGTAAAATGTAAATTAAATTTCCTGTGACGTCATGACCTTGACACAGCCTGGAGACAAATCACAAAATAAAGAATATCTCTGAAAATAGTGGCTAAAAATAATTGATACTTTGCACATGTATGGTACTAAGGAAAATACACATCAGTGTGCAAATTATGACGTTCCCATGGAAACACTCTTGGCCCCAGGCTCATTTGACCTTGAACATAAAATAATATCTGATTGTAATTTATGACTCTGTTCTACAAAACAATTTTCTTTAAACCCTGCATATACAATGCCTACATTGTATAAAAATGTCTGATGCGCCTATGGCAGTAAATTGTATATTACGAAGGAGAAATCAAGGAATCTATTTTTATCATGAAAGTGGCCTGGGGCCAAGAGTATTTCCATGGCAACGTCATGATTTGCACATTGTTGTTTATTTTCCTTAGTACCATACATGTGCAAAGTATCAATTATTTTTAGCCACTATTTTCAGAGATATTCGTTATTTTGTGATCTGTCTCCAGGTTGTGTCAAGGTCATGACGTCACAGGTAATCTAATTTACATACTACAAAAACTTGAATATCTCTGGAACCAGATGAGTTATTCACAAACGGAAAATGCCATCCTTCCTCATTTTGAAAGGACTTTCAAATAATTTTCGTTTCATATACATTTTAATATTTACACTGAATGACTGAACTCCCGATACAGAATCTTGCTCCTAGCTGTTTTTGCTCAAACTTGTTTTCACTATAAATTAATCGCTTTAGATTTCTGGGATGAAGTTGGGAAGTTCCATGTAGGACTTTTTTTCTGTGTTGCTGGCTGTGCATGAATTTTTTTTAAATTTCCCCTTGTATGAATTTGTTTTAGGAATCTCCTCCCCTCCCCTTTTTTATGACTTAGCTTGTCCCCCTCCCCCTTCACAATGTTGGGATAGAAAGGCAACATTTCGGTCTTCTCGAAAACCAACATTGAAATGGGGGAGGGGGATTGTGTTAAAAAATAGCCGGAAATTGCTGAAGAGGTCCGACTTAAATGGCAGGGGTTGTAGTTATCTTGAGGAACTTTTATCTTATAATTTACAGACATACGGTCAAACGAGCAACACACACTGAAAAGGCTAAATGCTAAATGTTATATATTAAAAATTTAGAAATAAAAATATTTCTTCTTGTCTTTCTTTTTGAAAAAAAGTATATTTTTTTTAATATCAACTTTTAATATTAGTTAGTGTGGTTTTAGATCAGTGTAGTTTATATATATTCATTTATTTAGTAGAGCCAAACATTGTAAAGCTCTCTCGGAAATTTTGGAAACAGCGCTATATATATAAATATTGTATTATTATTATTATTAATTCACTGCCCATGGAGCAGACGCCATATTTGATTTTGCGGTAATCGGAATCGTCAATCAATCGATTAATCAATCAATCAATAGTTTATTTATCCACGTTATCGTCCAATAGCTATACAACTCGTTCAAAAATACGAACGTGCATTCTAAAGTAATATTTATAAATAGCCTACATGTTTTTGTGAAGTTCAAAGTTATATAATCGATGCTAATCGCTTCTCTCTGACCACCGTTTAGCCCTTTTCTGTTTTTTTGTTTGTCCATAAAATTGTGCTCGTCCAAAAAATTGTAAATGAGAGTCAGTGTGAGCTTTTATTTGCTTTTGAGGCAAACACATACAAAATATGAAAATATTCAACTCCTAATTCGTTCGCAAACCTTAGAGTGCAATTTAACGCGGAATTACCGAGTCGGGCATGTGATTTTCATTGAATCACATAGTCCGATGAATTACTTGAAGATTTAGTACTTTTGTTGATATTTTGCAAAGTTATAAATAGCGCTCGTAGTCTACAGTGGTGATTCCACTCTGAATCACCAATCCTCTCAGCCAAGCAGTGTCTGATTTCGCAAACGCACTCGTGCGATTCAGCTGTACCTATGCGATTCTGCAGGATTTGGGCAACTTCAATGAACGAGCATAGACAAAATTTAACTATAATTTTTTTTCAACGTTTGTAACAGGCTTTTTCTCGACTGATATCATTCCACATCTAAGGCCGGTTTCAAACGTCGAACGTTTAATGCGCCGAACGCCAATAGACCTCTTTAGCTTGGCTCAATTTTGTCTCATTTCAGATCACGTGCCATGTCCTTGTGTATTGTTACTTTTATTTCTGGTGGATGCATCAGCAGCCCTTCACCTCTCAAAACCTTGCATTTTATTCGACCCCATTTGGACTGCACTGACAAAGAATTGCATTGTTTTAGGGTTAGGGTTTGTATTGTTTCAGGGTAAGGCATTGTTTGGATAGCCAGTACTATTCCACGTTCCGAGGAGGTGAAGGCCGCCCCGGATGCATGAGGAGAGACATTGATATGGAAATACTTTGGACATATAATATTATTCCCCAAAGATTTGAAATGGGACAACATGGGCTGTTATCGTAGTTCGGCCATCTTGGATAAAACAATAGTTTTGGCCCCGGTAGCCTCGCATTGGTTGGTTTCAGAACGAGTTTACCGGACGAAAACAAAGGTTTTTATTCTCCTGGGACTCAACATGGCCGCCGTGCGATAAAAGCCCATTGAGCCAAACTGAAGAGGTCTATTGAAACAAAATATAATTAGGCGGCTTCTTTTGATCTAATTAGGTTTCTATCGACTTTGATAGATGACTCAGAGCTTTGTTCCACGCCAACTATCAGCCGTTACAGTTCACCACTAAATTATCTCCGATCCTGATTGGATGAATTTGGTCATTTAATTATTACACCTCTGACCAATGTTGCGCAGAATCCAGAGGTGACAGCTCAGTTTATTTACTGTTGTCTTATTCAATCTTTCAGTGTTGAACAACTCAATGTTAATGGTATTTACTTGCATGTTATTCAAGGTTTTGGAAACCCCAAAAGAAGGAACAAGTGAAGTTGTAAGTATTGAAAATATAAGCTGTATTAGCTTAGTAGTCTTGTTGTTCCATATGTTTGTTTTAAAATCACAATTTTTGCATGCGTATTTTTGATTTACATTGACCTAGTATTCTACAAACCATGCATTAACTCGTTAAGGATTTCCACTGTTTATTATTTTCATAATGCCAATGTTCCTGATATTGAAGAATAGTAAACACAAAACAGAATTCCAAGATAGTTTTACATAATATTTTCGGAAATATAATGTCTCTATCAATTCCAAGCGCGCACATCTCCCTCCGGTAAAGATGGGGCATTTGACAACCTATCTGTCCTTGGGTTGGGGCATTTGTTTTGCGTCTGCCCGGGCCCGGGACATTTGTTAAAAAAATAACCCCAGCGCTTCCCTGTGTTTGTTTTTGTTTTGCTCAACTGATCAACATGTGCTTGCTTCATCGATCAACATGACGGCGGAAAGTCATTCGTGAATATGGCGTTAGGAATTTCACAGTTTCGGGGTGAAGTGTGCGGTTTATTGGGAACTGGCTAGTGAGTGTGGCATTGGGGGCACTTACGAAAGTGTTTGAAGGTGAGTGGTGTAGTACTTTAATAATGAAAAGCGGTGAAACGTGGCTTTGAAATGGCGAAGAAATTTGGCGCGTTCGCTATACTTGCCTCGGGGTGGGGCATTTGACAGCTCAGCTCAGCTGGGGCATTTGCGGTGTTCTTGGAAAGAAATGACACAATCCCGATAAATCCCCCCCCCCCCACCCCTCCGGGGGGCGAGCTTGGAATTGATATAGACATAAGTCCCCCCCCCCCCCCGGAATTGATATAGACATAAGTCCCCCCGGGGCGGGCTTGGAATTGATATAGACATAATCCCGACAAATGCCCCCCCCCCCCCTAAACTAACCTAAAAGGTTTTTTGGTAACGAGTTTTGGCAATAAAATCGGTACAACAACATTTTTATTAATCTAAATATTTTACATACTAGTATACACTACCTGCGGATAGCACAAGCTAATCTAGGCGGGCAGTGTCGTATAAGAAAAATAGTCACTTCTTGGTGGGCGGTAAAAAATTGCCTCAAGAAATAACTGATATTAGTAAAATAGTTTAAATGTTGTGTATAGAGCAGGTAACAACATAGAAATGACCGAAATTTTAGAGTAATAGAGTACTTTGTAACCGAGCTGTCGGACAAATAATATTCGAACAATTTAGTGTAATTAGTATGCGGCGACGCGGCCGTGTTGGTGTACAGCTTTGGTACATCAAGATAGCGGCCGAAAACGCACTCTACAAATAAAGCTATTACAAATAAAGCTCTACAAATAAAGCTGATATGATTAGCGTTCACTTCAAAACATTTTAGATATCGCATTTAAAAGTTAATCAAGTCTTTTAAACCACAGGCAGCCCAAGCTCTGTATTTGCACTGTGTGACTATTATATTTATTTCACAAAATTCTCAGATAAAGAAAATAACCTTACCTTAAGAGTTTGTTGTTGTCCTGTTGTTTCTCTGGGGTCTAGAAATGGCGGTTATGGGGCATTTCTCTCACTTTGGGTTTTTCTCAAAGAAAGGAAAGGCTGCACACTCAAATTCAAACCACGAGGCACTTGAGGCCGATTTTTCGCACGAAAACCCGAGTGATAGGCGTAATTTCCTCCGTCAGGTGAAAGGTAGGTAGTTTTTCTTACCCCAGACGTTTTCAGACTTGAGAAATCATTATCCTAACTCTTCCAAATGAACTCATTTCTTTGAAAAAGCCCTCTCATTCTTCGTCAGAAACTACGTGTTTGCTGCTATTCGGTCATGACCCTGGCAAACTCGGCTTTGTAGCCTGGTCTGCTGACAAAATTCCTCTTTCCGGCAGAGGGACAATCAATAAATTGCCAGATACGTTACTCTCTCCCCACGGGGTCTAACGTGCCGCCTATTGTACTGAGTAGCCAATCGCGTGGCTACAATTTCAAACAAGTTGACAACGCTTGACGACGGCTAATTCCCAAAGATCACGGGCTCAGAACTTATACATTATATACCTTATTTTGAAACTTGTCTACAAGTGAATCGGCTCTATGGTAAAGTAGTTTAGAGCGCGCGCCTCGAATCCAACGATTCGGAGTTCGATTCCACACAAGCCAGTAACATAAAAAAAAAAAAAAATCTCCTCTCTCAGTTTTATTTTATCTTTTCCTCTATTTTAAGCTATTAGAGCCGCCTTCCACACTAAAACTTTGTTTTGCATTGGCTCTCAAGCTCCAACACGGTCATGACCTCGATATTTATTTATATTATTACAGTGCAATGATATAAAATCCTGTGAAAGTATCGAACACTACAGTTTTAATAGATTAACATACTTTGCATGCGATCATTTGAATCAATAAAATCCCGTGAAAATTAACTGATACATCAATTTGCTTAATTATAAACTCAAACAAAGTTTTAGTGTACTGTCCCTCTGCCGGAAAGAGGAATTTTGTCAGCAGACCAGGCCACGGTCATGACCGAATAGCAGCAAACACGTCGTTTCTGATGAAGAATGAGAGGACTTTTTCAAAGAAATGAGTTCATTTGGAAGAGTTAGGATAATGATTTCTCAAGTCTGAAAACTTCTGGGGTAAGAAAAACTACCTACCTTTCACCTGACGGAGGAAATTACGCCTATCGGACGGGTTTTCGTGCGAAAAATCG
>JAOWCC010001634.1:79880345-79925024 GCA_030867875.1 Actinernus sp. WN-2022 | reverse complement strand
ATGGGCAGTAGATATAAAGAAAAAAGCTGACAAAGACCCAGCTGAATTGGTGCACCTTAAATTATGTAAAATATTACTTGGAATCAACAAGACAGCTACAAATAACGCATGCAGAGCGGAATTAGGAAGATTACCTATAAAAATTGACGCAATTCATAGAAGTATCAAATTCTGGTCAAAATTCATGATGTCAGATAAAACAAAGCTTTCGGATCAGGTGATACTTGATGGTCTTTATTGTAATCACCCGCTCAGCTGGACAGAAAAACTCAAATATGTAATTGAGAGAATGGGATATGGCTATATTTGGTGTGAAAACCATGCAATTCAAATGAGTACTGATTGGAAACTAATACTTAGACAAATGAAACAAAGACTCTGTGATATTGAATTTCAAACTTGGATTGAGGAAATTCACAATGATCAACGCAAAAATTCGGCACAAAGTAATAAACTTAGAACGTATAGAATATTCAAAACAGACCACAATCAAGAAGAATACCTGGTCAATATCTCTAACATTAAACACAGAATAGCACTAACAAAACTTCGTATCAGTAATCATTGTCTTCAATTGAAACGGGTAGACATCAAAGGCCCTACCAAAAACCAGAAGAAAGAATTTGTCCAAAATGTTTTAAAGAACCTGAAGACGAAAAACATTTCTTAATAAGATGCCAGTTCTATGCACAAGACGCAATTCTTTTTTTAAAGACCTAGAAAAAGCCCTAAAAAGAAACTTAAAACACTTGAGTAATGACGAGGTATTCTTACTAATGATCAATCCCCCAAATACGGTGCAGAAAATGATGGCATTATATTTATGAAAGTCTCGAAGTTAGGAACAAATAATTGAACCCGTGTTGTACGTATCACTGATATAGCTATTTTAACTTAACTTAATTAAGGTAATATATATATTATTGTTATTTGGATATTTATCGATGTAGTTCAATCTACAAGGTCCAAATAAAGTTATGTCTATGTCTATAGAGAGAAGAAAGAGAACTGCCGGTGAAGGGCGCTTTCTTTGTCGCGCATGCGTTAGAGTTACCTAGCAACCGTGTCAGTCCTCCACGTGACTGTTGAAACCAGACATTAATCAACTAACGTGGGCACAAATAGTGTAAGTGAGGTGTTATGTTTTCCCATGCGCATAACGCATTTCCGGTAAAAACGGTTTCAAAACATGTTTTATTCGTTGATTGTGGACGGCGGTATATCAAAGAAAGCGTTCCACACCGGCAGAGGTTTCTTTGTTCTTTCTTCTTTCTTTTCTCTCTCTCTCTCTCTCTTTTTGTTTTTGTTTTGGGAAGGGAGCGAACTCTGCCAGCTGGGAACCAAAGTTTCAACAATAGGGAATGATGGTGGCCTCGATTCCCCCGACATAAGAATTTATTTTTAGTAATTAATTAAAAACGACGTCACAACCTTAACAGTAATCAAAGCCAGCATTGTAGATTTATAGACTGGGGGAACTTTTTCTGTCTTTTGAAAATATACCTTTCTGAGGCCACAATGACTTGACTAATAAACCCTTGAGAAATGTTCCTTCGTTTCTGTTATCCCACGAGAAAAGAAATGATTTGCTAGAACTCGGAAAAAAAAAATCTGTAGAGATGTCATATGACCGTCCAAGATGTTCTTGACTTATGAAAACACGAGAACATGACTGTCCCCGATCGACTGGGATTTTGCCGACTCGTCCCAGATTTCTGCATTCATTGACATAAATCCTGTCAGTCTAGGACAGTCGGCGACATGTTTTGCTCGGTCCAGACTCCGACGGACACCACAAAATCAATTTCCCGCGCATATTTTCTGTCTTTTATTTATTGTCACCGATAGTCGCCGACGGTTCTCGGCCAAATATCGGGAACATCAGGGACGGTCGGGAAACAGGAAAAGTTTCGTGAATCTGGCCCCTGGGGTTTATATGTCGGGAAAATACCAGACGATCTGGGATTTCGATAAGACATGTCATAAGATATAAAATTTGTGACTGTCCTAAGAGATGTCGTAAATGCGATTCACAACTATGTCCTAGAGTACTCCTAAGATGTTCTCAGCTAAGACATCTGTTACGTTTCCAGCCTCCGTAAAATTATCGATTACAATGAAAACGCCAATCAGCGCTGGCCTTATATATGGCCTAATTAATATTTATGTCTTTAAATTAGTCATTCGCAAAATCAGTCGTTATGGCTGCGGGCGAAGGCCCAATTTTACCAAACAAGAAATAGCGGTCTTGGTAGAAGCCGTACAAAGTAGGAAATAAATTTTATTTAACTCTTTAAATAACTTGGACACAAATGTTCAGAAGAAACGTGCATGGGAGAGGGTATGCGAAGAGCTGAGGTCTGTGTCTGGCAACAATCGGTCGGTGGATGAAGTACGAAAGATATGGAGGACCTTGAAGAGCGAAACAAAAAGGAAAGCGGCTTCAAACCGCAAATAAGCAAGAAAGACTGAGGGCGGTCCTCCACCGCCACAACTTAAGGAAATAGGGGAGAAAATCTTAAATGTTATGTATGGGTGAAGCGATATTTCCTCTTCCAAAACCACTCAAGCATGTTAAGGCCTGGTTCATTTAACGGAAAATAGATTTACGTTAAAAAATGTTTTCTGACAGAAATAACAGTTTAAACAAAATCTAATTACACCATGATACTAATATCACCTTACTTAAATTTGTTGAGCGTATGGTTGTCGTATCACGTGATAGATGACGTCATAATTATATAAAATAATTTAAGTCAAATGCGGCTGCGACGATAACATATGAATATAAAGTAACCCTGCTAAAACATTACTCCTCCCGCAGTGTTTCAGACCACGCTTAGAAAACATGACTATCATGTAAAGATAAGGACATATTAAGTGTACAAAAAGTCACGTGATCTCTTTTGCGTATTTTCGCCTTAATTACTCGTTAACGAAACATTGTAGTCATATTTTCTAAGCTGATTTAGGTAAAAGGCTTCAACCTTAACTAAACATATCCACTCATCATCCTAGCTGTTTTAAACTCGGAGCCGCGTTTTTGATTTACTGATTTCGTGTTCTAAGTCACGTGACAGACCACGTGACACGTTTTACTACACACAAACCACTTAAGGTAGTCAAGAATGGCGATATCTATTATACATACATACATACTTTATTTATACACGTAAGAAACCATCAGTAATAGCATAACATTAAAAGTAAAATTTTAAAATCGTAAAATAATGCACGCGATACTGAATCAACTTCATCCAACGCTCCGCACGATACCACTAACTCCACTCACTCTAATGTTCCGCCTCCCAAACGAAGACGTACTCGACGCAAAACAAAACCTGCTAACATTCAACTAGATAGCACTTCTGTTATTAATCTTTCTAATTCTCCTCTTTCGACCGACGAGATATCTGTTCTTTCGCGTGGACTCACTTTCTGTCCCACACCTCGACATATCAATTGGCCGGAAGTGTCAGCCGACATCTACGACTTTTCACGACGCATGCGACTAGCTGAATATTTTTATGACAATAACAGCAATAACCCTAACAACTCCACAGAACAAAATACTCCATTCTATAACAAAAGTACTTGGAACCCTCCAGTCGACAGAGAACAGGCTCTTAATACTTTTTTAGACGCTGTAAAACTAGACATAACAACTTGTAAACCTAACAAAATTCGTGATAACCTTACTGCCACAGAACGACAAGCTGTACACCAACTGAAGCAACGACATGACATCATTATTAAACCCGCTGACAAAGGTTCCGGCACTGTAGTTATGGACAAATCTTGGTACATCGACGAATGCAAAAGACAGCTTAATAACGCCAAATTTTACCGACAACTAAACGAAGACATAACTTCTAACATACAAGAACGCATTACAGTGTATGTCAACAGAATGTACACTGACAACTCTATCAATGACAAGACGAGACAATACTTAATACAAACTGATGTTAAACCAGGACGCTTCTACATTCTACCTAAAATACACAAACCTGGTAACCCAGGACGCCCTATTGTGTCATCTAATAACCATCCCACTGAACGCATATCCCACTTCGTGGACTACCACCTTAAACCTTTAGTTAGTAAACTTCCTTCTTTCGTTAAAGACACTAATGACTTTCTTAATAAACTCCTTGCTATCCATAATTTACCCGCAAACTCTTTATTAGTTACCCTTGATGTCTCATCATTGTATACTAACATTCCGCATAATGAAGGCATTAACGCCTGTGATAATTTTTTGCGTACTCGCGCTCATATAACCATTCCTACTGGCACACTCTGTGACCTTATTCGCATGATTCTTACCATGAATAACTTTTCTTTTAATGACAACCATTACCTTCAAATCCACGGTACGGCCATGGGTACCAGAATGGCCCCTTCTTTTGCTAACCCGTTTCTTGGCTATTTCGAAGCTAATGCCCTTGAAAAAGCCCCATTTCAACCTCACACCTGGCTACGATACATCGATGATATTTTTATGATCTGGACAGAAGGACTGGATAACCTAAAAATATTCATCGATTATCTTAATAACATTCACCCTACCATTAAATTCACCAGCTCACACTCTTCCACTAACGTACCTTTCCTTGATGTTAATGTTTCTTTAAACAATGGTAATATTGAGACTGACCTTTACACTAAACCTACTGATAAACACCAACATTTACTTTATTCGTCTTGCCATCCCCAACATACCAAAAAAGCTATTCCTTTTAGCTTAGCCCTCCGTTTACGACGTATCTGTTCTACCGACGAATCTTTTAAGACCCGTACTGCTGAATTAACTACATACCTCCTTAAACGAGGCTATAACCGCACCTTCCTTACTAGACAAATACAACGCGCTGCCGATATTCCTCGCACTCTCACTTTACAAACGAAAGACGCACACAGTTCTAACCGTATCCCTTTTGTTGTTACTTTTAATCCATCCCTTCCACATATCTCTAACATCATTAGGAAACATTACAGCCTGCTGATCTCTTCTAACCGCTGTAAGAAAACCTTTGAACACTTGCCCATGGTAGCCTTTAGACGTACCACCAACCTGCGTGACCTACTCGTTAAAGCTACACTCCCTTCTAACTCGACTAATTCCCAGCTCCAACTCCCACCTGGCTCGTTCCGTTGTAGGAAGAACTGCGCCACTTGCCCTTACATTTCTGACGGACTTACTAACTATACTTTCTTTGCTACCGGTGAAACGCGCTCTATCAAATTTAACCTGACCTGTAACACCAAAAATCTAATCTACATGATTCAATGTAACCGCTGCAATCTACAATATATAGGTGAGACTAAACGACGCTTAAAAGACAGATTTAACGAACACCGCCGGACGATAGATAACTCTAACAACAAATCTAAACCCACAACAGTTGCCGAACATTTTCTTAATTCTCCTAATCACACTGCCAACGACATGCAACTTATTCCTATCGAAAAAATATTTTCTAAGAGAGACTCTATACGTAAGGCCAGAGAAGCGTTTTTAATCGCACAGGCGAAAACACTCGAACCTCATGGCCTTAACATCCGGGAAGAGCCATACTAGATATCTGTTTTCACCTTCTTAACATTTTTTCACGATCTATCATATTGTAATCTGTTTTATGACAGCTCAGTATCAAGTTCAAAAATACATGCCAATGTAAATTTTCTTCATTGTACCTGAAGAAGGCTGGTGTGGCCAGCCGAAATATTGTACCACTAAATTCAAAATTCTACGTTGTATCGGTCTTTGCTTCTTCATAGTTATTTTTTATTTGATAGCCGATTAGATCACTAGTTTGATCCAACGTACACCAGCAGGATTGTCGTTCACGGTTGCTTGCTTGAACAATTCGTAAAAAGAATGCCTACTGCTTTACATGTTTGACGTGTCTTATAAGATTGTAATTACAATAGTGTATGTTTACGTAGTTTAGTTCTAAAAATATTAATTGTATCAGATAATCTGATATCCTCAGGCAATGAATTCCAAAGTTCAGCCCCGTTGTAGCAAATTCGTTTTTTGCCAAAGTTAGTCCGGGGTTGTGGCATAGATATTTTGGAACTCGCACCTCTCAGATCATATTTTAGGGCCGAGTTTCGTCTTTCAAACTTTTTAGTTAGATATGTGGGAGCCAGACCGTGCAGGGCTTTGTACATTAGGATAGCCTTTTGGGTGGCTCTCCGACTGTCGAGCCTTTTCCAACTGAGGGTTTCCAAGAGATTATCGATATGAGTTTGGAATGGGAGATTTGTCAGTATGCGGGCTGCACGATTTTGTAGTTTCTGAAGTTTGTCTGCCAACCCTTTGTTTAAGTTACCCCAGACGCAACTACAGTAGTCAAAATGAGATTGAACTAGGGATTTGTATACACTCATCAGTGCCGAGTATGGAATGAACGGTCTTAGGCGTTTAAGGGCACCAAGGCCAGACGATATTTTTTTTGTAAGCTTTTCTATATGAGTGTTCCAAGACAGCGAATCGTCAAGGTGTATTCCGAGATACTTAACCGACGACACCCTTTTGATATCCCCATCCCCAACAGAAAACACCATATCCGAAGGAAGACCTTGTAGCTTTTGCTTGGAGCCTATAAGCATGATCTCGGTCTTAGATGTGTTCAGTGTAAGCTTATTGGCACCAAGCCATTTGCTCACCTCTTCAAGATTTTCAATAACTGAGTGTTGGATCTGGTCATGTTCGGTTCCGGTGGTGGTGAGGATCGTGTCGTCAGCGTACATTCTAGTAGTTGCATTGGGTAAGCATTTAGGCAAATCGTTAATATAAATTAAAAACAATAGTGGTCCCAAGATAGAACCTTGAGGGACGCCACATGTTACGGCTTTGGTACTAGAGAACTTACCATTAACGTGGCAATTTTGTTGTCTATTATATAGATATGATCGAAACCACTGTAGTGATACACCCTTAATTCCATACGATGAAAGCTTTTGTAAGAGTATTTGATGATCTACAGTGTCAAAGGCTTTTTGGAGATCTAGAAATGTGACAGCGTTAATAAGCCCTTTATCAATATTTCCGTACCAATCATCGGTCGCCTCTAGCAACGCCGTAGCTGTTGAGTGTAGCTCCCGGAATCCGGATTGACATTCCGTTAAGAGATTGTTTGACTGAAAATAATCGTAAAGTTGGTCGAAAATTAAACGTTCAAAGACCTTTGAAATAGCCGGAATAACAGAAATTGGTCTGTAGTTGTTCGGATCCGATCTGCTGTTTTTTTTGAAAATAGCAGTTACTCTTGCTAGCTTCCACTCGTTCGGGAAGATTCCTGATCTAATAGAGGTGTTAAAAATATCCGTAATAGAATTACATATTAAGTCAGAGGCTTCTTTAAGAATTTTGCATGAAATGTTATCGAGGCCGGTTGCTTTGGTAACACATAACTTTTTTAGATTATTTAAGACTTCTGCGCTACCAACCGGTTTTATTTCAAAGGTACTATTTACTCTATCAAGATAAGTTTTAAACGATATTCTGCTATTAGGAATGGCATCAGCTAGTTTTGGACCAATATTAGTAAAGTGGTCATTCATAGCCTCAGAAATATCTTGAGAATCGGTTAGAAGACTGTTGTTGTACTTAAGCTCATTGATAACAGTCGCGGGCGACTTCCTCGAGGTTAATTCGTTCACGATTTTCCACATTCTAGATTGGTCGCGACCGTTTGTATCATTTATACAAGTATTGTAGTAATCTGCCTTGGCCTTTCGAATGTGGTTATTGACGATATTCCGAGCGTTTTTATAAGCCAACCAGTCATCAGATTGGTTTGATTTAATGGCATGTGCCTTAAGCTTATCCCGATTATGCATCTCTAACTTAAGATCGCGGTTAATCCAGGGACTACTCTTAGGTCTAACTCTTCGTCGTTTTATGGGAGCATGTTTGTCGACAATGTTTAGAAACGTTGATTTCCATGTTGTCCACATGGCATTAGGATCTGCCGTTGCATATATCGCATCCCATGACTGGTTGTTGAGATCAGTACGGAATGCAGAGGAGCTGAATTTAGAAAAGTCACGGTACTCAACGAACCGGTGACCAGCCCTCGAATTAGTTGTTAATTTACGATATGCATAGACTAAGTTGTGATCACTAATGCCAAGTGTTAACACCCCAGAACAGCTAATTATTTCCGGGGCATTAGTGATCACGTGATCGATGAGGGTGCTAGAATGTTCAGTGACGCGTGTTTTCTCAGTAATAATTTGGCTTAACCCGTAGATACCATTGATACGCGTTAGGGCTTTTGAGGGGCAACTTAAATTTGGTATCGACAGATCGCAATTTGTGTCGCCCAAGAGAAATAAATCTTTGCCTTCGGCATCAATAATACCTACTAGCGACTCGTATTGATCGAATATGTCTAGGTTCGAGGAGGGCGGTCTGTACCAAGTTCCGATAATATACGATTTGCTTCGGGGTTTACGTATCTCAATGCAAATATTCTCGAGCTGGGTGACATTTAAGTCAATGCGAGTCGTGTAATTAATCGTTGATCTTATATAAATACAGACTCCGCCCCCAGAGCGATTACGGTCACGACGAACTATTTCGTAACCGGGTATATTTAGCTCATTGTCACTAATGTTATCATCGATTTTAGTTTCGTTAATAGCAAGAATATCTAGTTTTTTATCGCTCATGAAAACCCTGAGTTCATCGATATGGGCTAGCAAACTATTAATATTTAGACAAGCCATTTTAAATCCTCTTGCTTCCGGGAGAAGATTTAACTCAGCTCGTAACTCGGGGATATGTGTATCGCAATGAGTGCTAGTCCGCATGCCGTCAGGAATGCATTGCCTGGGAATATCTATTCAATTACTATTAATATGGTCACTAAAATTGGAAGCAAGGATATTAGAGCCTTCGGCGTTTAGGTGGAGGCCGCCCTTATTTAGATGACGCTTGGTGATTTTGTCATGAGAGATGAATGACCAGCCTTCTGATCTGCAGCGTTGCTTAAGCAGCTTGTTGACATCTTTGATCTTTATATTCAGCTCTTCTTCCTTCCTAGGAAGCAACGCAGAAATTGACACTGTAGTTCTTGCACAGCTATCCTCGACTTGGCTAGCTAGGGAAACTATCGAATCTGCTAGGTCATCCGGTCCCTTCATAGTTTTCAAATCATTTGTCCCTATATGAACAATGAAGTGTTCCGGTTCTCTGCGGAGTAACGGCTTGATGTAGTCGTTCATGTCATTTACTGTAGCTCCCGAGAATGGCTTGACAATTACTTTAGATGTATCAGCTGATAGCTCCCATCCTCGAGTATATTGGATGATCGAATCTCCTGCGATAACCGTTATAGGTTTCCGGTCTTTATTTGGATTTTTTTCAACATTCCGCGGTGTTGTTCTTTCATGGCGGCTGGCTGCCCTTGGCTGTTTCTGTTTTTGTAGAGTAGGACGACTAGCACGCTGATAGGCGTTTTCTTCGTGTAATATGCCAGGCGTCATTGAATCTCTGTTGTTTGACGAGTTTCTGTTTGTATTTGCCTTCGCATCAGCGGCCTCTCTATTGTTTTTCCGCCGGGTAACCTTGGTCCATGATTGGCTATCTGCTTCGTTGTTGTCGCTGGGTTTGTGCGAAGGTGACGACTGGGTTTGTGCGAAGGTGACGACTCTCTTTGATTATTTGCTAAGATTTGAATAGCCTTATTTAGAGAGTCTTTTTCTTCTTGTAGATGTAAATTTTTGTTGGTAATTTCGTTAAATTTAGCTCGCATGTGGGAAATTTCCGATTTTAAATCATCATTATCGTGAGAAACTTGGTGTACTTACCATACTCGGCTGAGCTGAAATAAGGAAAACAGTTTTTACCCGAAATTTGACCCCTGAACCAGGCCTTAACATGCTTGAGCAAGGGATTGGTGCGATCGCGAAGATTGGCTCACCGACGTTGGAGTGCCAATAACTTGGCCGCCATTTTTGCGTGAATAACACTTTTGTCCTAAAGTCTATCTTAGGAGGGTTCTTGTATCCTAAGACACCTTCGTGAATCTGGCCCTAGGCTTAATATCCCACATTTTATCTTTTCTTGTGTATTTAACATTGTAACTGTAGATACTAAATATACTTCTTGTTGTTTGAGTGCATTTCAATCTGCCGCCCTTTTATATAAGCTTCACCCCTCACCATGCATGACGTAAAGTTTTGTCGACCAATCAGAATCCTTGATTTGTGCTGACTTGTGTCTTTATAAGGGACTTCCCGACCTAACTATTGTATTCGCGTTGTATTTGAAAAGCGCGCCATGAATAATCCTGTTAATTTGCTTTCGAAATCGATGACACATACGCAAAGTCAAGGCTTCACTCCTATTCCGATGACTGTTCTTGAGCATGAGAATGAGTTGGATTGCATTGGAGGTATCGCAAAAATCCTTAGTAAAATCTAGAATATTAAAGTTTACAATCTTTGTGAATTAGTCCCACCCTCGTTGGACATTTAATATAAACCTAAAGCGCTGCCTGGTCTAACCAGTCTGACATTTTGGAAGTTAGCTTATTTATTATAATCCACAGAAGCTGGAACACTGTTCTCAGCCAGCGAAGTGAAACTGTTTTGCACCTTTGTAGCTCGGGCAACATTTAAGAGCGTGTTATTCGGGAAGAGATTTTTCCCCGCAATGCCGGCTGGGGAAAGCCCACGCTAATTTTGTGTTTTAACCCTTCGTACCGTAAAAAATGCAATTTTCCTCAGCATTCGCAAAGCATTGGCATGTGAAAAGAATGTATCTCGTAGCCTACCTTTCTATGGCTTGTTGACGCAGTAAAACTCAGTTATATATTTCCTACTTCCATAAAATGAACGCATTTCTATCGGTCGTCCTTTATATAAGCTTCAACCGTTACCGTGACGTAAGCTTTTGTCCACCAATCAGAATCCTTGATTTGTGATGACTTGCGTCTTTAAAAGGAACTTCCCCGACCTACTGAAAAGTGCGCCATACGTAATTATGTTAATTTACGTATTAAAGAAAACAACGTATTGGGTGCCGATGACTTTTTTTTTCTTCAGATTCAGTCTCATTGCAGTTCGATAATCGAAAAAGTCTTTAGAAGAATCTAGTTTACAAGCATTTATAAAATTCTCGGAGGAGCCGAGGAGTTTTTCTTAATTTATTCCGCTCATTTTAACTTGTCTCGGCACGTGCGATGAACTGTATCTGCCAAACTTGAACCAGACGAAAGTTATGTAAAATGGACTTTCAGTTTCCTGGGTATTAAAAGATGACTATAAATATATATTTATTGATACGTTCTTTCCAAATCATTGTTTCCTTTCGGAAACAGGGAAAGCACCGAGTCTTCTGACATTTGAATAGTCTGCAAATAGCCTGAAGAGACTGGTACCAGGTTTGCTTTGTTGGACAGCACCTTTCCACTCTGTACCCTTGTGAGCCACCAGTTGTATGTCTTGACAGGGGTAGGGAGGGGACTATAACATACACTCACTCGTCCAAAACACGTTCACTTATCTAGTAAAAAGAAAAGGAATAGTTCTTTCCTGAAAATAATTGTGACAGAGAAACGACTTTGGAAGACATTTTATAAGATATTGATGTTTTTTTTTATGTTACAGACCTTCCATTTGCTGCAATAAAGGTGTTCCACGAGGCAGTTCAAGTGCTGGTTGCTCTTATTAAGAACTCGCAAACTGAAACAACGGTATGGAATGACTACTTTTTAACTGTAATTGAATTTTCAATGACAATTAGAAAATATTTTTCGCTGTGCTCTACAAAATACCTTGAGTTCTAAACAGATGCCGAAAGCTCACACAACGTTCGAGCACCATGGAAAACATTTCCCTGCTAGCAGGTCTCCGGTTAAATTGGAAAAATAAACATCTGCTTGGAAATGTTTTCTTCCTGGAAAATCAAACTAACTCCTGGAAAACTGAAATTCTAATGATTAAAGAGTGTTATTTTAATTGAACGTGTCATTGAAAGCAATTTTAATCGTGAAAGTTGTGCGAATTCATTTTTTGTGATTTAAAATTACTCCTGGAAAACAACAGGAAAAAGCCTGAAAAAGTTATGGATGTTTTAAGCTGTGAAAGTGAATTAACCCTGGCTAGCAGGGAAGGGAAAAACTATCTGTGTTTGTGTGACATCCGGTATTGCTATCAGTTGAGACCAGCTGGTTTATTTCTTTCACGGTATCTTTGGTTAGATAGCCGCATGCCGACAGTACAGGCGGCTCGTGTTTCTAAGTGAAGTTTAGCTTGTAAAATTGCTTACCGTTTTTGGCATTTTCTCCAGAGAAACAACTGCTACCAGGACTGACCGGGATTACTGTGGTATAGGAGAGGATATAGGCTGGGGAGAGGCTGATAAAGTATTAGAAATGGGGAGAAGCAATAGGGAGAGGGGGATGAGGGAGAGAAAGAGTCCCCTCTCTCTTCTCAGCCACTTTTCTTCGCTAGACCACCGTAACTCCGGTCGGTGAGTTTTTAAGAGTTGCCTGAAAAGCATTCAGTGTACGTTGGTATATATCGCGGCAAAACGTCACGCGCATGCGCTTTTGATGAGCTCATCGCGCGCGCGTCTCCCCAGTTTCCCGCCGAAACTAAAAGGAAACAGAGTCAATCAGCCCTGTTTCTAATTTTAAATACGAACGCGTTATACGTGAAATGTTTCGCGAAAAACGAAAACTACTTAAAAGCTAAGCCTAAGACTTTAACATGTCGAAGCGTTCGTAATTTGTAATTCACTGTGAGTTTACTAAGTTATAAAATTATTTACTAAAAAAGTTTAAGACCTCAGAAACTTGTATTTGAACTCCAGAGCCTTCGTTCTTTCGGCCAGCGGAGCACAACGTTTTACCGCGATGTGAGTATGTACAAGTTTGATTCCCGCCCTAGCTCTCAATCTCAGTTTTCCCGGTTTCCCCGGCACCGTGTATTGCTTTTGGAGGTAGATGTCCTTACCATATTGAAGTGTCTGTTAAAGCCATATTATTACCATTGTTGTAATTGTTATTGTTGTTATTATTAATGAATGCAAAATCTATTGTTAGGTCATCACCTCTGCACTGCAAACTCTTGGAAGTCTGCTGCAACTTCGCCCCAGCCTCACGGACAAGTTACTCATTGAAAACATTCAGAGTCAAGATGCAGAATTTGCTTCTCCTTCAAAAAAGCCAAGGTTGAGCGAGCAATCTCCATCAACTGTTCTACAGACAGAGCGTAAGCAGGGCGCGTCTGTGGTTGGTGGTTCCTTTACAGAGAGCCTCGGCTTCACGTTGCACCGAAGACTCCGAGACCAAAGATGGGAAGTGAAGGACTCCATACTCGAGTTTATAACATGTTTACTACATATCCCAGGAGGTAACATGTCTCTTGAATACAGTAGAGTCTTAAAGATAGTGGTCAGTCCCACCCCAACCCCTTTGCCTTCATAACTAAGGCGGATGTAAGCTTGCTCAACGAAACTGATTCATCCAAATATAGGCGCCTATATATCAATTGAAACAAAATGTACATCTAAAATCATGTACAATGGATAACAAGCTCCAGTAGAAACTAGTGTTGGTCTGCGTCGGCGGGGAGATAAACAATGGTATAATCAACTCAAGTTATGCTTATGGAAACCGAGTAGTAGCTGACGTTTCGAGCAATGATAGTCGCCAGCGCTCGAAACGTCAGCTGCTACTCGCTTGCCACGGCGGTTAGCATAAGTTGATTATAGCAGTGTTTATGTTCTTTTCTGTCCTACAAATTAGCCGAATTTAACTCGATATTTTCAAGTGGTTCGGTCTCTCCATCATCAAGCTGCCGCCCAGCCATCTTATCAACAATACAATACAATAACCTTTATTTTGCTTCGAATTTAAGATAGCAAATACATGCTAATATCTCCGAAAACAGAAGGGAAGAAATGGACATATTAAATACAGTTATGAAGTGATACAAAAGGAGCAACATTCATTAGAAAAATTAAGAGACCTGATAGTGGATTTAAACTGGTTTAAAGGTAGATTACGAATATAATCGGGAAGTGAGTTCCATAACTTAGCACCAGAATATCTAAAGGAGTGAAGACCATATTTAGTACTGTTAACTCTAGGTATAGCCAAGGTAGGCTGACCACGTAAATTATAGGATGATGTTCTCTTCTGGAAAAGACTAGTTATATAAGATGGAACTTGTGAATGCAAAGCTTTATAAACTAAGATGAGTGTGTCGCAATATCTTCGATTTAAGAGACTAGATTGGTCTATTAATCTAAGCCATAACTATCGTGGTAATTGTTTAATACAAAGCGTAGACAACGTTGATTGAGTTTCTCGAGCTTATCAGAGTTACGCTTGCCACAGCAGTGCCAAACAACAGAACAGTAGTTTAGCTGTGGTAATATGTAGGCTTTATATAGCATAACTTTAGCACCAACTGGTATCAACTTCTTGTGCCTGTTGATCACTTGTAGCTGATTGCCTACTTTGCGAGTAATGTTGGCAATTTGATCACTAAAGTTTAAGTTACAATCTATACTAATGCCTAATAAATGCATGCTGTTGCAACGTAAAATAGTGTTATCGCCTAATTTGAAAGCCAAATCACTATTATTATCTACATCTTGATCACTGCCCATAAACATAGAGCAGCACTTGGAAGCATTAATTAACATCCCATTATGATCAAACCATTCCTTAGCAGTAATAAGATCAGTATTTATAGAATGTTGTAAAAGACCAGACTCAGTATTAGTTGCAAATAACTGTGTGTCCTCAGCATAAGAATTACTGAGCCATTTGTTTACCTTCTTCCTCAGAGGCTATCGTGACTTTCTTTGTGGAACATAACGTGCCTTCTGTAGTGTGGCAAGCTGTTGACGACTGCGAGAGTTACGTACGCACCTCGGCCTGGCAGGCTATAGGGCAGTTGGTACGCAACCCTCGTCTGCGAGCAGAACTGATAGAGAAAACACTAATACGAGAGGTAGTATGCTACTAGTATTATACTGTTATACTAGGGAGGTTATAGTCAATAACCTAGTCATGGCGTGGAAATAAGCACTGGTATTTGTCAGAGGATATTATCTGTTCCAAGAAGCGAACAGTTTTGCAAAGCGAAGCTCGAGGGAAACTGAGAGTTTCGATGAACAGAGAATGTACAAAGACTAATATCAGTTCATGCTTCCATATTCACAAATATCAGCGATTAGGTGTCGACGTCGAAACTACAACGATATACAGAGCTGTGAATAGCCCGTCTTGCTGTTTGTATTTCGTAAGGGTGCGGTTGAGCGACCCGTGAGGAAAACACTGCCCACAACTAAGAAGGTGGTTAACTAAAATATCTAAACGCCTGTCGTAGAATAAACCGTGGGAAAACCAGCTGCAAACCAAAACGTGTCACCCTAAATCCCTAACCACATTTGACAGGTTTAAGATATCCGTTTGACTACAGTGTGGTTTGTACATTACTATAAACCGCGCACAACGTTAGTGGTAAAACAGGTCAGGCGTTTAGCATTTAAAATATTATCATCCGGTCTATATCAGAGCCCGTGTAACTAAAACGTGAGAAGAGGAATGAGAAGAACATATCGTATTAGTCTAGCCTTTGGAGAGAAAGAAGAGAAATACAGTCAATCGAGAAGTGGAGAAGAGGGAAGAGAAGGGAAAGAGACATGTAAAGTGCACCCGGTACCTCTTCGCATAAGCGAACCCCCGAAGAAGTCCGAAGACTGAATAAAGCTGTACGAATAGTTCAACATACAAAAACAAATCCGTAACAATCGAAAGTGCCTAAAATAGATTCTACGTCAAGTAAATAGGTGAGTGTAAAATATTTCTTGATTTGAGTGTTGCGTCTATGAGTTATAAAGTTTCCAATATGCTATTTATGTGATGTCATAGAATGCCTCAATTATTGTACAATGTTGACTTTCATACACATCCATGTTACATTTGAGGCTTCTATCAGTAATTTCACCAAATATTTTGTATCATTCAGAAATAGTTACATTCACAAGAAGAAAGAAATGACAGTAAATCAGTCTGCTATGACATCCCATAATACCATATTCGAAATATAAACTAAGTTTAAACTCGTACACGCAACAATTAAATCACGAAAACAATTACTATTCACCTATTCCCTTGATGTGGCATCGATATCGAAAAATAAACAATGTGGGCTTATAGGCACTTTACTACGAGTGAATGTATAACATCAAGACGAGGCTAGCACTGCGTAAACGCAGCGCCGGTAACTTTCGAAAACGAAATATTTACCCTCGAGGGACACCAGTTGAAGAATATTAAAGGCTGTTTTACTGTGTGATTACTGTAATCGGAGCCACTTAGACAACGATAACCAATCACATTGCAGAACGAAAACAATGCATACCAACTTTTTACGGTAACTTGAGCCAATCAGTATCGAGTACAAGACAATAGCTTTTCAACTTGCTCGAGCTTCGAGCCGGTAAAAAGCAAATTCGGTGGACTAGTTCTGAAGTCTTTCGAATGAAGAAAATGGCGTGCATATTCTAGGTTTTGTACTGTGGAATGCTTTTCGTTTGGCAATGTGTGGCCCCGGTTACAGTAATCACACTGGGACTACCTCTTCCCACTTGTCGAGACTTTTTGCTTCAGTTGAAAAACGGTAAGTGAAAATTTCGTCTCCATTTCTCGTTTCAGATAGATATTCTATCCAAGATAGTAGATGTTATTGAGGACGACAGTGAAGCTTTCCCAAGGAGACACGTTGTCGAGTGCCTCACGCTTTGGACACACGACAAGCTGCCCATGTTGTCCGCCATATTGCCGCCAACCCCTGGAAAGGTTCCCATGATGACAGAGGCCTCCTGTCATGCTGGTGACGTCACGACACTAATTTCTCGTGCAGTTACTTGTGCCTTAAAAGACTTTGATTGGGAAGTGAAGCTTCGCGCTCTGGAGTTTCTTGAAAGAGTAATAAGAAATTTCGTGACTGATGAGACTAGCAGCGAGTCCAAAAACAGTGTTACTGCATCGTCCAGTTGGAATTATGAAACGCATGAAGACATCTTGAAATCTAACGATGTAAAATCCACTAAAATCTCGACACCATCTTGCTCAAATCTTGCAAGCAAGGGGCCAGTGACAGTTCTCTTCGAATTAAGAGTTTTAAGGCCTTTATTAGAGTCAGTCAGTGACTGTGATCACTTGGTCTGTGAGAAGGCGTTGGCAGTGATCGCTTTCCTTAAGTATCGGGATCCTTCCAAGGAAAGTAAGCTCGAGAAAACCACATACGATGGGGCAGCAACAGAAAAGGCGGACGGCACTCCTTGGATGTACAATAAAAATAGTGTAAACATGAATAAAGTAGAGGGGGAAAAAGATCATGTGGAACGGAATGAAAGTAACGTCCATAACAAGAAAACCGAGACAGTTAAACGAGTGAAAGAACAAAAAGACGGGATTATTTTGAAGGACGAAAGCACTTCGATAAAAACAGCCGAAGATTTACAAGCAGCACTCGGTGCTGATGACGTTTTGTCTGTGGAGATATTTGTTGACATTCTACGGCGTATTCATGTCCCATGTCTGAAGGACGAGTCCGCAGCCGCTAACATGACTATTCGTTCTGACCCTGTGTGTCTTCTGGAAGACATTCTTTCAGCGGCTGGCGACCACGATGACAATTTACTGGATTGTTATTGACTGTTCCTTTAATACTATTTCGGATATAAAACAAGAAGTCGCGGTATTTTGGTAAATTAATAGAAACTGAAAGAATCAATACATTGTAGTGTCATCCTGATAATTTTGCAGTATTGTAGGTCTATCAAGTATTAGTATAAACCAACTAGTGGACTATTACGAATCCTGCATTCTGATTGGCTACGCTACTATAGGTCTATTTGTGATAGCCCATGGTAGAGAAATACCGCACGCCTTTTCGCGAAATAATAAAACTTTTTCAACTTCAATTTGTTTCTTTCTATAATTTTCTACTGTCCGACTAGTTAGCAGGTAGTTAGTTTATACTAAAACAATTAGACCTCTCGCCCTCATAGGCTACGAGTTAAATAGCCCATTCGGCTGCACCTCGTGGGCTATTGACTCGTAGCCCATTCGGGCTGCGGGTCTAATTGTTAAATAGTGTGTTGCTGAAAAGGCTATTATTCAGTTCAATTTCAGGTTATTTTTGCCATATAGTAGTACAGAAATAGGTATATATTAATCATATAGCATGATCATAAATATCCAGTACAAAGTAAATTATTAGATAAATAAGAAATAATGGCGAGGATACCTCTTAGAAGCCATGGAGGCTTATTGGTTGAGGCCCTCCTAAATATGAGCATCAATAAACCGGCGTTACACACGGTTATGTGAGCGAAACGAAAAGCGTAAAACAACATTCACAGAATCAAGCACGGTTTTGATTTTCTCTTAGGTATCTCTTGTAATATATTTTGAAGGCACTTATGTTAGCAGCTGTTTTAATGGTAGTTGGTAATGCATTCCAGAGCTTTGGACCTTGAAAAAGTATTGTAAATGTTTGATATTAGTTCTACAGGCATGAGGCCGGTAGAACTCTGCGGATCTGGTTGAGTAATTATGAATTTGATTACTTGTTTGGAAAGTTTGCTCAAAGGACCGTGGTAGCAATCTGTTATGGTAAGAATACATAAAAGTTCCAGCTTGGAGAGAGTATATACAGAAAATATCTAGAATGTTTAGTTTACAAAAGAGTGGTTTACTAGGAGCTCTATTATCAGCCATCAGAATTGTGCGAACTGCCCGTTTTTGAAGAAGGTATATTCTTTGGAGGTTAGTTACATAAGTAGAAGATTAGACTATATTGCAGTAAGTAAGATATGGATAAATCAAAGTGTAATATAAAGCAATGATTTTGAAAGCAAATAAAATCTGATTTTGTATAATAACCCAATTGATTTTGAAATCTTTGTACAAATGTAATTAATGTGGGTTTTCCATGTAAGATGCTGGTCAATATAAACGCCTAGAAATTTAGTACCTTCGAAGAGGACGGGTTATTATTTTGGGGGAACTTTTGCACTATTAGTTATATTATTTCTTAATGGTTATACAGTAGACTAAAAGTGTATAATGCTCTCCCGCCCGCACTAAATACACTTTAGGTCAATCAAATGTATTGATTAATTGATGGGAAATTAAGTGTCATGACGATGAAAACCACCAATACGATAGAGTTCAAACTCTTGAACCACTAGGTATGAATATACGTGATGAAACTTAACTTGTATTTCACAATCATCATCACGTTAATTCTCCACCTTCGTTTCATTGGTCTATGTGTGTTTTATCATAAGATTGTGCAATTCACAATTCATGTATTATTTCGTAAAGGTTCTAGTTTATTAGATACATTGTAAGCCTCTTTCCCCGAAGTTCGGCCGTGCCGATCGAAATATTGGAAGAAAGACTCTCTGCCGTTGAATCAGCCTTTCCTTTATTGTCTCCAATTAACCCACTTCTAAATGGGGAGAGTACCGTTATTAACAGGAAATGCTTATGATTTTCCACCCCTCCCCCCTCAGTTTTGCAAGGTTCGCAGATCTTACCTCAACTGAATTTGCAAACTGTATGTTGTGCTCGTCGTGTTTAGTACCAAAACTATGAATTTAACGCTGCAACTTTATTTAATCCAGTTCTGGACTTGGAAATAGAATATTAAACTGGCTCAGCATGCTTTGCGGCCACATCGAATAAAAGGGCGATCACCAAATTGTTACCCATAGAAAACTGCAGGGGTTCTTTTTAATTTGGTTGACATTAAAGTTCAGGGAAGAAATGATAGCGAAAACAATATTTCAAAACGGCTTAACCCTCCCTGAACTTCATTTGCGCGAGTAATAACCCAAAAAAATCATCTAGCTGGTCGAAATTACATACGATAGGCTAGGGCGATGGATTTTTACGGGTAGAAAGAAACGTCGTAAAGACATGGAGTTTTCACCAAAATGTTACCCATAGAAAACTGCAAGAGGTCCTTTTAATTTGGTTAGCTCATTTCGCCCCTGAAAGTTGATCTCGGAGGCAAAACAAAATTTCAAAACACCTTAACTCCTTTAACTTCATTTGCGCGAGTGTTAATTTCGCCCAGCGAAATTAGATCAGATAGTTGTGGGAAATAAAAACCAGCCTATGTGCAACATACCAAACATTGACACCTCTCATCCATGAATTACAAATATTTCCTACCCCATTTCGTTTATTGATACTTGTCGGACATGTATGCTTTGTTAATTACAGTAGTATATAATGTTGGCAAATCAAGTCTATATATTAGATGTGTAGTCAGTACATTTCCTCTATTCTTAACATATGTCTTAAATAAAATTTAGATATCAAGGTAGAGAAACGCCTTAGAGCGATTCTTACATATTAATCAGTCCTCTTTATACACCCTCTCGTTTTCCCAACGGGATTATATAACTTGTTTATATAACATAACAACATACTGCATTAATTCCTACCCACTTGTGTACATTCCGTAACGCTATAAAATATATTTATGCTCTTATCACTCTGAACGAGCATAAAACATTTAATAGCTAAACTGCATTAAACACAAACAACAGATCAGGGGCGGGCATTTCGATTATTGATGCCCCACCTTCGATAATAATAATAATAATTTAAATATTTATACAGGAGGCAAACCTCACCCTAAGGTGATTTTCAGGAAGGTCCTGTATTAGAGTAAAACAAATTAAAAATATAAAAAATGTCTCAGTATGAATCTATAAAAGGTTAAAATCTAGTAGTATAAAGTATTAATTAAAAAATAGCTATAAAGATAATAATAACAATAATAACGTACTACTTTATATAAGTACTAGGTAAATCGTTTAAATTGATCTAGATTTAGAATGTTTCTCGTGCTCTCAGACAGCAAATTCCAGTCGTGAATGGCATGAAAACAAAGGCGACGTTGGCCAAACGAACTACAAGATTTAGGCTTATAAATGTCGTTCTTCTAGTATTGTAGTCGTGCATGTCTCTCTTAAAAGTAAATTAAAATCCCAGTCTATAAAACCATTTAAACATTTAAAAACAAATAAAATACGGTGGTTTCCGAGTCGCTCTGATAAGGAAGCCCAGCCAAGTTCTTCCGAGACCTCTGAAGCAGAGGAGTGCTTGGACTTATCTAAAATTAGCTTTGCTGCTCTGTTTTGCAGAAGTTGAAGGGATTTCATTAGAGTAGTATTGCTTTTGTCCCCCCAAACAATGTCGCCAAAATCTAAGATTGGTAAGGTCATTGTGTTGCTAAAAAGTTCTCTAACAGAAGCGGGAAGTAAGTACTTGATCCTGGTTAGTATCCCTAATCTTTGTTTAACCTGCTGTTGACGTAATCGACATGGTCGTTCCAGGTAAGGGTTTCATTCATGACGACGCCCAAGTACTAAAATGAATCTACTCTATCAAGATCTTTGTCGTAGATTTGTACATTAATCGTGTCAAGGGATTTCAACCTCTGTGAACTTCCAATAACCATAAACTTAGATTTTGCGGTGTTCAAAGTTAGCTTGTGATTGTAAATCCACTGTGCTACGTTCTTTAGGTCTTCATTAAGCATAGACTCTAAGTCCTTAACTGAATTCGAAGAACAGTACATGGCTGTATCGTCGGCAAATAATGTTACCGAAGTATGCCTAAGGCAATTGGGCAAATCGTTAATGTAAATAGAGAACAATAAGGGGCCAAGGATGGAACTATAAGGAACCCCAATAGACACTTTCCGAATATTTGATGAAACTTGTCCGATAACGGTTTGCTGACGACGACTTGGTTAGATAAGTCTGGAACCACGGCGAAACTCGTTCCGCAGACTCCTAGAACTTTCAACTTATGGAAGATAAAGAAAGACCATGATGCAAGCTAAACATTAAACTTCTAGAAACTGAAAGCAAAGAATCAAGTTTGTCTTTGACTATCTTTTGCTCAGTCTGATTTACTCGATGCTGAAAAAGGCGATTACTAATTCCAGCGTTAGCAGCAATCGAGGCAACATTTATTACTTTAAGCAAAGCTTAATAAATAGTAGGTTGTATCACGACCTGCATGCGACTAATACATATTAAGTCAATCTTCATAAGGTACAATAGTCGTGACTATAAAATGATATAACATGAACTTGAAATTGCAACATTGCTGAATTAGACAGTATTTCTAGATTTGTTAACTAATAGATAATCTAAGTTTATGTACGTTGCCCGATACAAAAAAAAAAGAATAAAACCACCTTGCTGTGGAAAACAATTCTGGAAACGTACTCCTCGACCGAATACAATCGTACGAGGCTCTGAGGGCTAAAGCCAACAAATTAATATACTCTAGCGTCCTTATTTAAGATTTGTATTAAAGTTATGGCTGCACTCTAACAAACATATCAGTTAAAACTGAAAATTCCAGAGATTAAAGTTTGGATATGTAAAAACTGAAAGGAAAATATATCGCGCACATCAACCCACATCATGCATTACACGAACTGCTACCTAATCAAAACGGGTAGACAAAATTACGTCAACATAGCTACGAAATACGAATAGACCACTTCAAACGCTGTTTGTAAATATATGAATTAAAACCTATTGTATTTTAAATTAATAGTCCTTTAGTCCTTAATTTCGTTATGTAAGAATGATTGTAAACGTGCAATTAGAGTTATAGAGGTAGGACTGTTTATAGTCTAACAAAACATCTTCGGTTGGCCTCTGGTGTAGTTGGTAGCCGAGTAGACTTGGCTCAGTTGACTTGAAAACTCAATCCTTCTCCTTCTGCCTCAGATTAAGGAACTGTACAGTACTTCAATGCAAACGTTTGTTGACCTTGTAAAAGGAGATAAAAAACAATAATATGTTAGAACAGGCCCAGTGGCCGCGACGTGATGCACAAACCACATTTCTGTATAATAAACAGAGGCTTATACAGTGTGTCGTTCCAATGATCCAACAGCTAAACTAGCTAAAGTTTCAGAACCGAGCAACGATTTTATATTAAACCAGTGTTCAAAGACTTCTCCATTCTAAACAGACAAAATCAGACAAATACTGTATCGTATTGTGTTGTATTATTAAACTGCTATTCTCAACAGACAAAATCAATAACAAAGTGTTTAAATGTCACACCGGAACAACTAATATGCCTTTACACTGATAGTAGCAGACATGCTTTATGATTCTTTTCTGTACTATAAAATATCGTAGGTGCCAACGAGCAGCTAGAATTCACCAGCCCAACTTACGGCCACGGAATCAATGCCTAGCGTATCTGGATTAAAGTACTGTACTTTGAATAAAATCGAGGAACTTTACCGCTTTCAAAACTAGCAAAACAGTCGATTTGGAGCAAGGTCCCGGCCAGTAAGACGTGGCTGCACAAAATAAGAGTCTTTGGCTCTCCAGTCTTCATAAACAACAACCAAATCCGCTTTCTCGTTTAGTACGAGGTATCCATTCTAGCTCGATGTCAATGTTATTTACTTTTGTACAATAGAATATATCCGACACCTAATTTGTAGAATTTGTGACGTATTATGTATGTGCCGCCCGGTAGGGTCAGGGTTTTGACCTGATTTGGGCAGATCAGGGTCAGGATTGGAGTATAATTTGGGTGCAGTCAGGGTCGGGGTTCAGTATTTTTTAGGCAGTTAGGGTTCAGTTTTTTTTAGCTACTATGTCAAAAACAATACATTCTGTTGCCGCATTTTGATCGCCTGTCCAGATGCAGGCGATCAAAATTATTATCAACAAACCAATAGTGATCTAATATTATCATCAACAAACCAATAGTGATCTAATATTATCATCAACAAACCAATAGCGATCTAATATTCCATATTACAAATGTACTCACGGTTACAGTTATTATTTTCTGATAATTCAAATTTAAAACATTATTATGAGAACCATTATTTTTTACGACACCTATTTCAAACGTGTACTTATTTGTATGAATGCCACCTGATATTACCACAATGTAAACTATATACATTTTAACTTTAAAGGGAGACTACTAGAAAAAGCCCTTAAGGGTTTATTTAGTCTTCCTACCATTACAAGCAAATAATAATATATTGTAAAATAATAAAAAAGTATATTGAGGTGAAATAAAAACCAACCAAACAAACAGGCACTGAGGTTCCCCTACATCGTGACGCCGCTAATTCGTACTTCAGTACTTATCTATGTACTCCATCTGCTGATTTGTTTACCCAATACCACGTCCCGACTTGAAATGTTCCGTATTTTGCATGCAATCCCGGTACGCGGTATACCGGCCGGGATATATATCCGACCGTGTTTTGAAAACAATTTAAAGAAGGGGCAATAAGGTTTTTGTTTTTTTTCAAAAAGAGGACAGTCAGGGTTTTGGAGCTCGGATTGGGTCAAACAGGGTCAGGGTTTGAGTCTCTTGGCCTCACATACATACCCATTTTTCATGTAAGTAATCTCACCTTGTCTAGCTTTGACTTACCCAATGTAGTGATAAACAAATACTACCAGAACTATTAGTTCTAATCTGTGCTTGTATTTCGTTACGGAAACCAACTGTCTGGCCAACAAATGCTACAGGCAAGTGCCTTATCGATTGATAATCACAGCATATTAATACTCTTTTCCACGCGAATATCGCACTAACAGCTTCATAAGTTTCAGTAGTGAATATGTTATAGGACCAGTAGACAAACCAAATGGCAAAATAGTAAACTTGTAGTACTTCATAGTACCACCGAATGGCCAGGAAAAACCTAACATTTACTGATCTAGCGGGAAAATCTGAGTATGCTGCTAACCAGATTTAATATCAAGCGAATAAAGCCAATTTGACGAAAATTGACGGTCGAATACGAAACAATGGCGAACGCCTAAAGTATACCATTATCTAGGTAAACAACTAATTTAAACGTTTTACTACGCGAATATTTCACTAGCAGTCTCATAAATTAAGTTAATATGTAAGGACCAGTTGACAAGCCAAATGGCAAGACCGTAAACTTTTAGTATTTCGTAACAGCGCCGAATGACAAGAGAAAAACCCTAATAACTCTTATCTAGCGGGAAAATCTCAATATGGTGATAACCAGGTTTGATATCAGACGAATAAAGCCAATTTGACGAAAGATCTGACAGACGATCAAGCATAGTCTTGGCATCTACAAATATAACTTGGACTTTATAACTCATAGGCATTCGGATCTAGGGTTCCAATAAAAGCCTATTTTCACCGCTTGCCTGAATCGAAACATGTATACAATGGATTTACCACCGTAGGGGCGGGCGTACCCTGGTTCCAGAGGTGCTGAGGTACGGATATACTGTAATGCGCCGCGATCGAAGGAGCTTTGATTCCCGAAGGAGTTTTGTTTTGCGAGAAGACCGTTGAGCACCTCTGGCCGCTCGAATAGCCAGCCTCAATCTCATGCCCATAGCCTCGCTTTTATGTTTACAAACCGGTTTCGGCTCACAGGTTAATCTGCATATGTCACTTCCACGTACGTGGAAGTGACATATGTACAGCACTGTGAAACACACATCGAAATTTTAACGTGTATAATCTGTCAAGACTCGTGAACCGATTTGTAACACGATCTCAAGATGGAGCCAATCAAAATGTTCGTTAGATCCGAATGCCTCAGTTGCCATGGCCACGACTCAATCAACCAATCGGGGACGAGGTACAGATTCCTTACTGGAAGAAACGAAAATCTCTACTCGGGAGGCCAGAGGCTCGTCGCTTCGCGACTCGTGCTGCGCGGCTCGATTTCAGCTGGTCTCGCTTCGCTCGACCGACGATTTCGAGCCTCTGGTAACCTGAGTAGGGCGGGCGGAGCTGCATTCCACAACTGAATCAACAGCTAACAGAGCATTAGTAGCCTTCTGAACGAATTCACTATTTTGGAATGCTGACTTGTTGTTACTAAACCGCGCCAGGGCGGGAGTAGTACAACACGGAATGTTGTATCCTTCGAGAACAGTTATACTGGATAAATCGAGCTCCTTAAAGTGCTCCCAAAACCCAAAATGTGAACTAAGTCCGGCTTCCTTAGACCTTTTTGATATCACAATTTTCGCTGTATTCCGCGTAGTTACGCTAAAGCGCTCGGGCGTGCTCATTGTCGAAGAATCAGAAATTTCAAACAGATTATACTTGACTTTTCCTAGCCTGTGCACACTATCTTCGTATTCTTGTCCACTACTAGTCGAGGCACGGCTATTGGTTCTGTAACGGTTTGAACATGCTGCAAAATTCACCCAGTGTCAAAGCTTCCCGCAGCTGAACACTTGTCCTTTTCCTGAAGACTCGTGGTGTAGCGAAAGGTTTGATACCGCGGTGAGAGACATTCCTGTACTGTTTATTCCCTCTGATCCTCGGCACGTGGCTCTCTTCTCTGCGACAGGACGTAGCTTCTTTCCAGCACTAAAATCTTCGGCCAGCTCATCAGACTTTGTATTCTTCAGGAACTGTCCAGCCAGCAAAGCTTCCAAATTCGAAGAACCATGCAGTTGCTCTTTGAAGAGACTACGGGAGTTTCGGTTTCGCTTACCAGTTCTGGGTCCGACATCATAAAATTTAGGTATCAAGGTAGAGAAACGCCTTCGAGTGACTCTTACATATTAATCAGTCCTCTTTATACACCCTCACGTTTTCCCAACGGGATTATATAACTTGTATATATAACATAACGCATTAATTCATACCCACTTGTGTACATTCCGTAACGCTATAAAATATATACATTGTAATGTACTTATGATATGCACCACATAAAATTTGAAGCTTTGATTTCTCCTACCTTGCTATCGATGTGGGATGAATTGGTTTCTCACAAAACATGTCACACATTGAAGAGACAGTGTGTATGCAATAAAACAGCAGAGCGTAGCATGCAGAAAAACAGGTCCCACATGGAAGAGATGGTGTGTACATAATAGGAGAGCATATGTACTTTGTCATTTCACCCGGCCCGGGATAGGGGAAGTAACACACGAGTACTACGGGTGACATACGAGTAATACACGTATATTATGGGTCGCATTGCTAACTAATAATACTCTATTGAAGGTCATGTACTTATTCAGGGAAGATCATGTAGTTAAGACTTTGCATTTCACCGCAACAGTTAATCCTCATCACCAGTGTATGTGCACTTCAAGCTCGTTTTGTCTATTTCCTCTAATCTAGAAAATCCAAGATGTCTAAAATGAGTTACGTCCACCAACCTTCCACCAGTCCATTAGCACACCGCACACTTTTCAACTTGCTCGACCTCCATGTAGCTGAGCATCCCGAGAAGGAAGCTGTGATATACCGGGATCTTGAAGGAGGTAGGTCAAGCATAACCTTTGGCCAGTACAAGGAGCAGTCTATCGCCATGGCAATAGGGCTTTTGAGACTTGGTTTCAAGAGGGGTGGCTCTGATGGTGCCTAATGCATCGATTTTGTCATCAGTTAGATGGCGCTGTGCGGTATTGGAGTAAACACCATCGTTCCTGAACTCGGAATCAATCAGGCCCAGCGGGTTAAAGACTTGATAGTGGATTTGAAATGTTTTGGCATCTCATTAATGACAGCAGCAAAAGCAAGCGTGTCGCTAGTGTTATCCAAAATTTCCTTGGATCAGAGTCCTAATCTCTCAAGGTAGTCATTACCACTGGACATAATGAGGGATTCAATTTTTCTAAAGGTCGTGTGCACTCCAAAGATGATATCATTTCCATGGGAGAGAACGATGAACAAGGAAGACACTTTGATGACCACGCCATTGTTATATTTACATCAGGCAGTACAGGGAAACCAAAAACCATTCAGTACACCCATCACTCCTTTGTTAACTCTAGGATACTTAATGGACACATCATGAAGATCACTAAGAAGTCAATCCTCTACAATGACAGACCAATGGATTGGATCTCTGGACTGGGGTTTGGCCTTACTTTTGTTCCTTTATTTGGTGCAACACTGGTATCCATTCCCCCTCACGTTTCAATAAAAGGAGGGCACACGTCATTTGTCCTTGAAGTCGTTCAAGACGAAGGATGCACAAACGCACTTTTCCTTCCTTACTCACTTCATAATATTAATTTTAATAAGGAAGAAAAAATTGATCTTAGCAAGTTACGATACTGCATAACGTGAGGTCAACCAGTGGCACAGAAGCTTCTCTGTGATGTGTTCGATGTCCTGCCACAACTGGACATCAATTTGTGTTATCGCTCAGGTGAGGGCGGCTTGGTGTCCTACACATTGATTAATAAGAAGAACGTCCACCAAGATGATTACAGCTGCATGGATGTTGGCCCCGGTGTGGAGGTCATGATACTTAGTGACATGGGGAAGCTACTTCCTGTTGGGTCAACCGGATTTACATACGAGGGCCAAACGTATTATTGGAAGATGCAGAGGAAACCGTTCAGGGAAAAACACCTACAGGGTGGTTTCGTTCCAATGACTCAAGTATCCTTGATGCCAGGGGTCGACTACGCGTATTTGGTCGAATGGGCGACATAATACGACGAGCTGGTATGGTAATCTTTCCTGCTGACATCGAAAAAATTATATCAAAGCATCCTTCGGTGGCTCAAGCTCAAGTGGTTGGTGTACCTGATCAGAAGAGGTATACGCATGCGTTGTACTGAAGAAGGATTTCCAGAGCAACAAAGAAGCTGCAGAGGCAGAGTTGGAGAAGTGGTGCCTTTGTGAATTGGGTTCTCAGTTTGACATACCAATGAACGAGATACAGCATTTTATATTCATGGAGAAGTTTCCTACTGCAAGAACTGGCAAGATTCATCGCAAAGCGCTGAAAGAGATTGCAATAAGGGAGCTTGGACTTGAATAGAGAGATCAAGGCATTTTACTCAGTTCCTTTGAAAAATCCCTACCATAATATTTGCCAACAAAATATGGCTTTACCGATGAGAGCATCTGTTCAATAACTGAAATGAAAACGTTTCTAAATACCAATGAGAGCCCAATTAAACCCTTGCTCTTATATATGAAGAAGTATTTGATGTGAAGAATATCGTCCACCCCTGAAATGGTCGCAAATGAATATAAATGTTGTTCTGCAGATTATTTTTAGGATTAGCAGCCTGTGAACAGGCGGGGAGGGAGGGGAAGTGAAAGCAGAAAAAGAGAGAAGTAGACAAGTCATAGACTATTCGCCTTTATCACAGTTCGGTCATCTTAAAATAATAATAATAATAATAACAGCAACAACAACAATAATAATAACAATAATAATAACAATAATAATAATAATAATAACAATAATAACAGGAGCCAGGAGCGTCCATATATACTGTACCCGTGAGTCAGCGTATGACCGGTTTGAGCTATTTTTAGAACTTGTTTCCCGGGTAACTGCATTCTGACTCTGCTGCGATCGTGCATATGCTTGCCGTCAGTTATCGAGATTGAGAATGATCTATTGTTCTGTGAGTAATTTTACTAACGCTGTATTGTCCTGACTATGGTTTGATTGGATTCCCAAAGTGTGGGTACGTGAACTCCCGTGAGATCTGTTCTAAATATAGCTCAATCCGGTCATACGCTGACTCACAGACCTAGTATGGGAGATGGACGCTCCTGGTAATGGGCTCCTGTAATAATAATAACAATAATAATAAATGTTGTTATGGCGCATTTAACAGAAAATCTCAGTGCGCTTGACAGTATGTAGCGTGACGAAACCATATATCAAACCCAAAAAATAAAATACGTAACGTATACTACAGTACATGTATATGTTTTCTACATGTATGTACAGAAACTAATGATTTAATGTAGTTCGGCAGAGAGCAGCGTTTTGCTCCGGTGACGTGCGTGCAACTGTAGTTGTCTTTTTCATATTTCGACAGAAGGGTAAGACCGGAGCTACTAAAAATCTTGCATTTTATTGGGCCCTTTTGGGCTGCACTGTAAAGAAATGTAGTGTTTGTACCGTTATTAAAACTGTCAAAACCAAAGTATATTATATAACGTATCGATTTGTTAGAGACTACCTACAGACTACAATATTTGACACTCTCCAGCTGCCTATATAAATTTTGAAAGACGCTCAGGTTATTGATCTGAACTTTCAAGTATTTAACGACCATGATTATTTTACATAAAGTGAGTTAGATGATTTGGCTAAAGTAGTTAAACCTTGCAAGGCTACTCTCCATGTTAATCTACGTAGTCTTTCTAGACATAAAAAAGATCTCGAATAATTATTAGACTCTATTTCTCAATATTTTGATTATGTTGGGTGTAGTGAAACTTTGGGGTTGCAATTTACCTAAAAGAATCTGACAATTTTATTGTTCGAAATGACCTGCAAATAGATACTATTGAAATTTATGAATATAAAAAAAAACACGTAATCATAGGCATTGATAAGACACCCAGTTTCTAGTGCAGAATTTACCCGTAAGCAGCAGAGAAGTACGCGAGCGCGCGACAATCATATCTCATGGCGGCAAAATATTTTCCCAATCCTGAGATTGTCGTCGCGCACTTCGGTTACTAAGCATATATTTTTTTAGACATCATAGTCGCACACCGCGCGCTTCAAGATTCCCTCTCTTACTTGTGCTCTGTTGTATTTATTTATAACAGCAAAGCCACCGATACTGATGAAAAGAGCACATCAGAATTCGGTAAAACTCCTAGTTTGAGAGTTACATCGTACATAGAATCGAACATATAGTCGAGTAAAGTGCGCAATTATGACAGTAATGGCGCCCCCAGGGCCTGGAACTGGTGTGGAAAAGCGAGAAATGGGTAAATGAAACGAGGAGAAGGCTCCATCCGGGAAAATAGGACTACCTCCTCACGATCCGTTCATTTCGGGAATTTTCCAGTTGGAGGAAATCAAAATAGCGTTGCCATTTCCATTCCAACCGAAATAACCGGAATATTATACTGAACTGAATGCGACTAAAGCCCCGGTTCCAAACTTATCGGCGCGCGTGCCCCAGTTTACGAGTGCTGTGCCTAAAATGCTTGTGTAAATCGGGCTTAAGAAACCACGACGTAGAAGGAAAGAATCAAACATAAAATGGTCAGCTTAAAACATGAGGCAATAAACCCTTCCACAGTTTTTCAATATTTCGATATCTACTTATAACAGCAAAACCTCCGATACTGCTGAAAAGGGCACCTCAAAATTTGTCAAAAAAACCAAATTGACAAAGATTTTAAAGACCGTTGTATGGTGCTCCACTTTCATCACTTTCCGTCAGGCTGTAGACATTCTGTGCGAATGTAAATGGTAATCAAACAAAAAGTCGCCGTGGAAAACGCCGACTCTTGTACCACTTGAAAAATTTGTCCACAGCTTAAAGTAGGTATAGTTCATGTCAAACTCCGTGTCTCGTGTTCCGTGATAAGGTCTTCCCCGACAATAAGTGCATTTTCAAAAAGCGTGCCTAAGTAATTACACTTTTGAGTTATAAGAAGTCGAAGATAATCACACGTACGGAACAACAGAACCTGATGCCTGGTTCGATTGCTTGAGTCAGATCAATTGCAGTCGATGAATGTAAAATCTTTAGTAGAAGCTACACTATTAAAATTGTTTACAAGCGTTTGCGAAAATCTCATAACACCCGCGTTGTTGAGCCGGCCTCTACCGCTCGACTGAAACGAGCCACAGCATTAGCTTACCCAACAATACAAAACATCCTAACCTTTAGAACGTGCAGTACAAAAACAATAGAGCTACAGTATAATGGGAGCAATCAGAATACAGGTTTCGAGCAGGTACTGTATTACTCGCGTTGTTTCCCCGAATTTATTCTACCTTCTCTCTGCATGCGTAATGATTTGCATTGAGGCGTTTGTGTCAATACCGCTGAAACCGCTGTTCGTATACGTACTGTATATAATATCTGCTATTAATCAACCAATCACCGGTGATTTATGACCCCTCTCCCGCATACGAGTAAAGGAATGGCCAATTACTGCCCAGAATAAGTAACACGATAAATGTTTTTTAGGGATCTGTTTATTTTACATTTTGTTAATATCGATATTGTTCTGGACGGCAGAAAAAAACTGACTTCATTTAAGGCACTGGTACGAGATCGGTAGTACCAGTACTGTATACCAAAGTGATTCTGTATCTCGATAGACTGTGACCAAGTCATGGGAAAGCAACCAATCAGGAGGAAAAGTAAACACAATCGTTGAATGATTGCGTGACGGACCAAAACCAAAACCACGATTGGTTTTACTCTGGAAATTAATTCGCTGACTGATTACAAAACATTTTCACAGCCAATAGAAAAGCTAAGTAAACGCAAAACCAAAGCAATCACCGAAAACCATCGACTCTCAATTGAAACCTGCTCTAATTGGTTAGTTATCCATGATTGCGTTTACTTTGCCTCGTATAATTGTTTGAAATAAAACCAATCGTGAATAACTTCAGTTCGTGATGAGGTTCATTTATGTTTTTACTTGCTCCTGTGATTGGCTAACTGGTTTTGGTTTTACGACACTGAATTGAAAACTGCTTTATTAGTAAAACCTGTTTGTTGTACTATTTTCTACCTCCAATCGATTGTCGATCTTTCTAAAACAGCATTTTGAAGTTTGTTTGCCATTCAGTAAAGCCTTTCCCATGGGATCACGAGCGCAGTTCGTTGGTTATTGAAGTGATATATCAGCATGTACACACCGCGGCAAAACGTCATGCGCATGCGTATTTGCTATATCTTGTCGGCGCGCGGCCGCCCCCAGTTTCCCGCGAAAACTGAAATGAAACAACAGGCAAATGCCGTGATTTTAAAATTTCTGCTTAAAAGTATCCATTTGTGAACTGTTTTGTCAAAAAAATAAGAAAACTACTTAAAAGCTAAGCCTAAGACTTTCACAGGTTGAAGTTTTCTTAATTTGTGATTCACTGTGAGTTTACTAAGTTATAAAATTATTTACTAAAAAAGTTGAAACCCTCGGTAATTTGTATTTGATAGCAGAGCCTTCGTTATTTTGGCCAGCGAAGCATACCGTTTTGCCGCGGAGTGCAGCATGTATAACTGCATGTGAAAGGCTTATTACATTGTTTTGACTTCTTATAACAGCCTGGAACAGTATTGGTGTCTCGGAATAGAGAGCGGTCAAATTTCAGGAAACGTCCTAGCTGATTCGAAAGTGTGTTGGATCCTCTTAAGGAAACTATTCTGTTTCGGAAATACTTCCATTTAGTTGTCACAAGTGAAACGGTAGATATAACTGGTTACCATAGGTTCTACTGCCCCGTATCATCAAAGTTAAGGCAGGAAGCGCCGCCAAGTTCTACTAACTCGTTACCGTATGAAGACGTAAAATAACACTGTACGTGTAATATATTTTTCACTTTGTTACATGTTGAATACATGCTTTTGCATTATCCCTTTGGGATCAATTAGGAGTTCTATAAATACCACTCCTTCACAAGTTCATACCACTTGACGTCGCATTTCAGCAGCGGCTTTTTCTTGACATATTGTAGCTCTTTTATAGTTTAGTTAATAGTACGTAACAGTAATTACAATAACTTGTAATAAACGATGCTGTCAGCTGTGCAGCAATATTGTTCTTAAAAGTATATTAATAGGAAGCTTTAAACCTTTAGACTCCAGAGGTAGAGGTGAATTTGCACTGGTTTGGAGAATACGTTTCCGGGTTTTTCCTCAACTGGGTTTTTTTTATCCCGGTTTTTCGTATCCGGCAATTCACCATCTAAAATCTAGCTCAGAGTTGTACTATTATTGTACTGGACTACTGTTATTAGTTATAACACCAATTACTGCTGTAACCTGAATGTAATAAACGATGCTGTCAGCTGTGCGGCTCCCTCCAAACGTTGTTGTCATTATTCATATGTAGAAAATAGAAATACTTTCTATTTGGCTGAGCGAAGCGAAAGAAAATAGAACAGTACATTCTGTCCAGTTATGACCAGTACTCTACAGCTTCATCTTTCCTACACCACTGCAAAGTAGGCCAACGTCTGAAAGTTAGTGATGCTATAGATATATTGCATTAAATGGCCGTCCAATTGAATAAACATTGTTTAATCTTTATTTATGGAGTGTAATAAATACAGCATATAAAGTTTGGCCAGTTTGGCCCACAAAATAATATAAATATACAGTTACCTATTGAATAAAACAGAAAATAACACAAAAATAACCAAGACTATAATACAAACTAATATGGTCAAGTTCTAACTAATTAATACTAACTCAACTACAATAATCTTCTAATTCACAAGAGTAATATTAAATTAAAAAACTAATTTAAATAACACCTAGTACACGAATAATAATAATTTTCCAGTCAATCTAATAACAAAATATGAAAACAGTCAATAGTCAAACTAATAACATATGAAAACGCAGGCTAAAGTCTCCTGCAGGACAATACGTATTTAAATTGGACGCCATTTATGTCATGCATGGTTCTATATCTTGACTGCTTTCTGTATCACCAGGATTTCTCATCGTCTGTTACCTCTTGTACGGTTCATTTTCAACGGGTACCCTCGAGCTCTCATGCATGACACAAAGCTCTGTTCCTTTTTCCCTGGCTGTTTAGTGCGAATCCATTTCTTAAAAAGTTTCTTCTTTGGAATCCTTTGTATGCGGTTGTCGATTTCTTGTCTATTTCCACATCGATGCTCTCCGAGTCTTCGTTTAATGTTCTTTGTCTGCCCAAGATATAAAGGACGATAATTCCTCTTGTTCTTTTCGGCAATTACATATATTCCGCCTTTTTTAGGGACGTTCTTGTTGTCACTCAAAGGTGTAAACCTTTTCTGAACGAGCTTCTGGCAAACACTTTCTTTTCCCATCCTGCAATGCAAACTGAATTTGAACTTACTATCAGCATCATTAACTTCATCATTATTGTTGGCATCATCATCATTAATGTCATCATTAATCCGGCATTATCATTAAATGCCCCACGTATACCCGAGGGAGGGGGGGGGGATTGGCAGGTTTGGAATTGATAGAGCCATAATGTCAAAATATAGGTTGTTTGCTTTTCTGTGTCAAGGCATTAAAAAATATAGCAGGATCATAGTGTTTGTAACCGTTCTTTTGGTACTTTCAGTCTTAATACCGAAAAATACCAAGTAGTGATTACTGATGAGATGTTCATGAATGTCAATTCGATAGTCACTCCAATGTCGGTGTTGACGATTTAGTTTTACTAATTTAGTTGACGTCACCTAATTTGAACTTTCAAGATGCGTGGGCATGGCAACTGAAACTTTTTGAAAATACCCCTCCCGACTAAGAAGAGTTGTCATGTACTTCAAGCAGAACGGAGGTGCATAACAATTCTCCTTAGTGGGGTGGGGGTAGTTTGTCCTGAAACGTGGATGAGAAGTGCTTACACATCTCTGGATTTGAATTTCTTGTCGAATTTCGGCGGCGAATGAGGTTACATCGATGAAAAGCGCCTCAAAGCTGCATACCTTATGTATATTTGTGTCCGATGGGTAGGCCCCCTCCCCTCTCCCCCCGATTTCGCTGTGACGGTTGGTTTTGCGGTTACACTAATTTAGAATTTAGGTGACGTCAACTAAATACTCTGTTAACTAATTTAGTTCAATTTATCTAAATCGTCAACACCGACGTTGAAACGATTCTAACCAAACCTGGGTTAGATAAGGAGATTAGACCTAGGCTAAAACAACAATATACCAAGGCGTTAGATTCAGGCCCAATGTTTAACATGTTAAAGTTTAGATCCCCAATCAAGAACTACAATTTATTTTCTTAGCAGCAACGCCTGAGAAAAAATACCAAGAAATTGTGTTTACTCAGCGATTTTATGATACTTTCGGTGGAGTTTCTCACATAGTCCCTTTCTAAAATAGTCCCTTTCATAACGATAACAGCGAGAAGCCACGCATGCAGAAACCGGCTTAGAATAGTTTTATGAATAAATGCGGTATTCTTACGTGAAGAGAACTCTGCTAGCAGGATAATTCGGGTTGTGAAGGAATATTTAGGTCACAGAAGGTAATGTTTCAGGGGCACCCATCGGCCACTTTCGGCTAAATATCTGTTCGGACGAAAAAGGTTGTCTATACTTTTCTGTAATTGGAAAACGTAGGCTAAAATTTTAGGAACTTCCTCAAATTTGCGAGTACAGACATTTTGGGCTACAATTTTCGGAACATCGGCGGATAAAGACAAAATTGAATATGCTCGTCTAAAATGTTCGTAAAAATCGGTAAATTTCTACGCTTTTCGATTTCTCGAATATCGCAAAACATCAAAACATTTTCAAGTCACATGTTAGTGAATGCGGAGTATTTTGAAATACCTGGTTAACACCTGAGATTTTCGGATGCAGTTTTTCCCCCTGTCATATTCGACAACCAATTTACAGTCCCTAGAAGTTTCGGTGTAATCAGTGTAAGCTAAGATTCCGGAGAAAAAGTTTGCCTAAAATTTTCTGTTTTCCTCAAGGACTCTGCCAAACCTAAGAATTTCGGAATGACAATGAAAGCGCCCTAAAATATTCGAGACTGCATGTCTAAGTTCCCCTAGGTTCACCGAACATAATTTTTATCCAGCGCAGTTTTAAATTCATTTAGTTACAGTTAAAAGTGCTTTAGAAGTAAAATAATGGCATATTCAAGCATTTTAGCGAAAACTCTCGTTGGGTGCCCCTGATGTTTACCCATTCTACGTTTTACCTTCTTAGTTACCAGCTAGTGTTGTAAACTAGGTTTAAGCAAAGGTTATGTGAATGCTGCCAAAGGGAATATAGCCTGCAAAACAGGCGCTTCGCCAGTCTTTTTTTTTTCAATTCCGCGAGGCCAGAGTTATTTACGGCTGTCTTTGCGTTGAAATAAACCGAAGGGCTTGTTGAAGCCGCCATTTTGACGCGAGGAGGTTGCTCAATTGATCAACGTGATGAATTGTTGCAAATGGCTTATTGCCGTATTTCATATGACAGCAAGGTTATCATTTTATAATAATATAGTACGTAAATATCTTCTCTCTTACCTCCAAAGTATATCGCTCTCGTCTCCGCGTTGCACCTGGCGTTGTATTAATCACTGCGTCATTACCTCGGTTAAGCCAGTTTAAACCAATTTTCCGGAAAACACTGCGACGTTGCTTATTGGCTCATGTGCAAAAACTGGTTTGTACGAATTACATTCATGATTGGTCGAATTACAAAAACTAGTCAAACCGGTAGGATAATCTGCGATTCTCAAAGCTTGCCCTGAAGTATCATCCGCTTTCATAATTAGACTCGCCCAAGTGCCAACAAGAATAACATGTTCTAGACTTACCTTTCTTATTCCTTGTTACTTCGGTAAATTTTATTCTTTCTTACTCCTAAGCAATAAAGACCAATTTATGTCAACATAAATTTATGTTAATGTGACAACCATGAGTCAATAGGAGTCAAGCAGGCTGCGTGATATGCAATAAGACAAGGGATTGAGTTTCTTTCTCCGAATGTCAAAACTTAATTATGTCAACTTAGGGACGGACCATTAGAAAAGTTATGGGGGGGGGGGGGGGGGGGATAATTCCTAAAACAAAATCCATACAAGGGAAAATTATCCCAAAAAAATATTCATGCACAGCCAGCAACACAGAAAAAAAATCCTACATAGAGAGGAGGAGAGGCAAGGCAGAAGCCAGGGACTGCACACATGTACAGGGATGCCATCAACTCCAAATGGTTTCCTTCTATCACACTGTGTTTTTGTTGCAGCAACTCTTTTGTGAGAGGTACACATATGTATCCTTTGATTTATCCACTATTAAAAGGCAGGAAAAATTTACACAAGAAATTTACATGACTTTTCGTCTCTCAAAAAGATTTGTTTGAATGGGATTTTCACTGGTCTCGCTATGAGCTTGGATCATAAACAATCATTTGCCGTGCAAGGTGATGCAGCTGTACACTTTTATAGGTATCAATATTAAAGTATAACTTTTAATTTGGGCACGCTAGCCCTGATGCCCTGAAGAATTGTTAAGTACAAAGATAGCTAGGGAGGTGAGAGGAATCAACGGTTTAACTGAAGTTTACATTCAGCCTCCTCCCCTCTCCCCCCGATTTCGCAGTGACTTATACTAATTTAGAATTTAGGTGACGTCAACTAAATACTCAGTTAACTAATGTAGTTAAATTTATCTAAATCGTCAACACCGACGTTGAAACGATTCTAACACCTGGGTTAGATAAGGAGATTAGACTTAGGCTAGAACAAAAATATACCAAGGCGTTAGATTCAGGCCCAATGTTTAACAAGTTAAAGTTTAGATCCCCAATCAAGAACTACAATTTATTTTCTTAGCAGCAACGCCTGAGAAAAAATACCAAGAAATTGTGTTTACTCAGCGATTTTATGATACTTTCGGTGGAGTTTCTGACATTGTTTTAAACGTTTTGAACACGCTATTTCTTGAAACTGGGGTCTTGTTCAGTTTTATATTTCCTTCGCCAACGACGCGTATTCTGACTAGGTACCGGTACATAAACATATTGACGGCGACCAATCACAAACCATAATTTTTGCTATCTGACATTTCTGTATAAGGGACTTCCCCGACGCCGTAAACGCGCTATGAAAATTAACAATTACGTTAATTTTACATGAGTTTTTGCTTAGTCAGCAGATGTTAAATATTGCCACAAGATTCTCGTTCGTTACGATCGCTACGATCATATCAAACCTGGCATTTATATTAATACTAAGTAACAGAAATAAACAATAATATAAAGATTGCATGCCGGTGTTAAAAAAAAACAGAAGAGAAAACTGCGTCCAATAGACATCATATAAGACTACCAAACTAGTCAAATGATTTCATGTGTAATTAAAAGTAAGATAGACACGGGCCACCATAACTAAAGGGCAGCTACTGAAGATGCTTGATAAGCAATCGTCTTAAGGTTATACTTAAATGTAACTAGACTCACGTCTGTAAAATAGTCCCTTTCATAACGATAACAGCGAGAAGCCACGCATGCACAAACCGGCTTAGAATAGTTTTATGAATAAATGCGGTATTCTTACGTGAAGAGAACTCTGCTAGCAGGATAATTCGGGTTGTGAAGGAATATTTAGGTCGCAGAAGGTAATGTTTCAGGGGCACCCATCGGCCACTTTCGGCTAAATACCTGTTCGGACGAAAAAGGTTGTCTATACTTTTCTGTAATTGGAAAACGTAGGCTAAAATTTTAGGAACTTCCTCAAATTTGCGAGTACAGACATTTTGGGCTACAATTTTCGGAACATCGGCGGATAAAGAAAAAATTGAATATGCTCGTCTAAAATGTTCGTAAAAATCGGTAAATTTCTACGCTTTTCGATTTCTCGAATATCGCAAAACATCAAAACATTTTCAGGTCACATGTTAGTGAATGCGGAGTATTTTGAAATACCTGGTTAACACCTGAGATTTTCGGATGCAGTTTTTCCCCCTGTCATATTCGACAACCAATTTACAGTCCCTAGAAGTTTCGGTGTAATCAGTGTAAGCTAAGATTCCGGAGAAAAAGTTTGCCTAAAATTTTCTGTTTTCCTCAAGGACTCTGCCAAACCTAAGAATTTCGGAATGACAATGAAAGCGCCCTAAAATATTCGAGACTGCATGTCTAAGTTCCCCTAGGTTCACCGAACATAATTTTTATCCAGCGCAGTTTTAAATTCATTTAGTTACAGTTAAAAGTGCTTTAGAAGTAAAATAATGGCATATTCAAGCATTTTAGCGAAAACTCTCGTTGGGTGCCCCTGATGTTTACCCATTTTACGTTTTACCTTCTTAGTTACCAGCTAGTGTTGTAAACTAGGTTTAAGCAAAGGTTATGTGAATGCTGCCAAAGGGAATATAGCCTGCAAAACAGGCGCTTCGCCAGTCTTTTTTTTTTCAATTCCGCGAGGCCAGAGTTATTTACGGCTGTCTTTGCGTTGAAATAAACCGAAGGGCTTGTTGAAACCGCCGTTTTGACGCGAGGAGGTTGCTCAATTGATCAACGTGATGAATTGTTGCAAATGGCTTATTGCCGTATTTCATATGACAGCAAGGTTATCATTTTATAATAATATAGTACGTAAATATCTTCTCTCTTACCTCCAAAGTATATCGCTCTCGTCTCCGGGTTGCACCTGGCGTTGTATTAATCACTGCGTCATTGCCAGTTTAAACCAATTTTCCGGAAAACACTGCGACGATGCTTATTGGCTCATGTGCAAAAACTGGTTTGTACGAATTACATTCATGATTGGTCGAATTACAAAAACTAGTCAAACCGGTAGGATAATCTGCGATTCTCAAAGCTTGCCCTGAAGTATCATCCGCTTTCATAATTAGACTCGCCCAAGTGCCAACAAGAATAACATGTTCTAGACTTACCTTTCTTATTCCTTGTTACTTCGGTAAATTTTATTCTTTCTTACTCCCAAGCAATAAAGACCAATTTATGTCAACATAAATTTAAGTTAATGTCACAACCATGAGTCAATAGGAGTCAAGCAGGCTGCGTGATATGCAATAAGACAAGGGATTGAGTTTCTTTCTCCGAATGTCAAAAGTGATCTCATGCCTTAATTATGTCAACTTAGGGACGGACCATTAGAAAAGTTATGGGGGGGGGGGGGGGGGGGGGGGGGGGGGGGGGGATTCCTAAAACAAAATCCATACAAGGGAAAATTATCCCCAAAAAATAATCATGCACAGCCAGCAACACAGAAAATAAATCCTACATGGAGAGGAGGAGAGGCAAGGCAGAAGCCAGGGACTGCACACATGTACAGGGATGCCATCAACTCCAAATGGTTTCCTTCTATCACACTGTGTTTTTGTTGCAGCAACTCTTTTGTGAGAGGTACACATATGTATCCTTTGATTTATCCACTATTAAAAGGCAGGAGAAATTTACACAAGAAATTTACATGACCTTTCGTCTCTCAAAAAGATTTGTTTGAATGGGATTTTCACTGGTATCGCTATGAGCTTGGATCATAAACAATCATTTGCCGTGCAAGGTGATGCAGCTGTATACTTTTATAGGTATCAATATTAAAGTATAACTTTTAATTTGGGCACGCTAGCCCTGATGCCCTGATAAAAAAAACAAATTTTCACAGGGGCATGGCTCTTAAAGTTCACTTAGGAGAAGAATTGTTAAGTACAAAGATAGCTAGGGAGGTGAGAGGAATCAACGGTTTAACTGAAGTTTACATTCAGCCTCCTCCCCTCTCCCCCCGATTTCGCAGTGACTTATACTAATTTAGAATTTAGGTGACGTCAACTAAATACTCAGTTAACTAATGTAGTTAACTTTATCTAAATCGTCAACACCGACGTTGAAACGATTCTAACACCTGGGTTAGATAAGGAGATTAGACCTAGGCTAAAACAAAAATATACCAAGGCGTTAGTTTCAGGCCCAATGTTTAACATGTTAAAGTTTAGATCCCCAATCAAGAACTACAATTTATTTTCTTAGCAGCAACGCCTGAGAAAAAATACCAAGAAATTGTGTTTACTCAGCGATTTTATGATACTTTCGGTGGAGTTTCTCACATTGTTTTAAACGTTTTGAACACGCTATTTCTTGAAACTGGGGTCTTGTTCAGTTTTATATTTCCTTCGCCAACGACGCGTATTCTGACTAGGTACCGGTACATAAACATATTGACGGCGACCAATCACAAACCATAATTTTTGCTATCTGACATTTCTGTATAAGGGACTTCCCCGACGCCGTAAACGCGCTATGAAAATTAACAATTACGTTAATTTTACATGAGTTTTTGCTTAGTCAGCAGATGTTAAATATTGCCACAAGATTCTCGTTCGTTACGATCGCTACGATCATATCAAACCTGGCATTTATATTAATACTAAGTAACAGAAATAAACAATAATATAAAGATTGCATGCCGGTGTTAAAAAAAAACAGAAGAGAAAACTGCGTCCAATAGACATCATATAAGACTACCAAACTAGTCAAATGATTTCATGTGTAATTAAAAGTAAGATAGACACGGGAGATAGCCCATAACTAAAGGGCAGCTACTGAAGATGCTTGATAAGCAATCGTCTTAAGGTTATACTGAGAAACATAAAGGTAACTAGACTCACGTCTGTAAAATAGTCCCTTTCATAACGATAACAGCGAGAAGCCATGCATGCAGAAACCGTCTTAGAATAGTTTTATGAATATTACATGAAGAGAACTCTGCTAGCAGGATAATTCGGGTTGTAAAGGAATATTCAGGTCGCAGAAGCTAATGTTTACTCATTCTACGTTTTACCTTCTTAGTTACCAGCTTGCATGTGTTGTAAATTAAGTATCATCCGCTTTCATAATTAGACTCGCCCAAGTGCCAACAAGAATAACATATTCTAGACTTACCTTTCTTATTCCTTCAGTAAATTCTATTCTTTTTTACTCCCAAGCAATAAACGTATTTTAATTTGATTCGCTTTTATATAACCTTTGTGCTGACGCTAAGTGATCTGATTGGCCGAGTAAGCTGGCCAATCGAAATTCTAAACTTTCGATCCGTTTTCTTTCTAAGGCTGAAAAGCCCAATTTAAGATGGAACTCATTCACATTGACATATATGGAATCAGAACGTTGCAAATGCCCCACCGTGGAATCAGCTAAGCTATGCAAATGCTTTGGAACGACTGCAAATCTCTTATAAACATTAGGGGGCATTGGCAGGTTTGGAATTGATAGAGCCATAATGTCTAAATATGAGTTGTTTGCTTTTCTGTGTCAAGCCATTAAAACATCGAGCAGGATCACTGTGTTTGTAACTTCTTGCAGTGATGAGAGTAACCGTTCTTTAGGTACTTTCAGTCTTAATACCGAAACATACCAAGTAGTGATTACTGATGAGAGGTTCATGAATGCCAATTCGATAGAGTCGCTCCAACGTCGGTGTTGATGATTTAGTTCAACTATATGAGGGGAGTTCGGTGGATTGAACTTCCAATCCGTGCCATGCCGGGATGCATCTGCTTCAAGTGATTCGGCAGCAATTTCAAGATGTATGGCTCGGACATTTGCACAACAGAACAGTACAATCCATTTCTTTACTTCACTCCTTTTCTGCTTGACATATATTGGACCAAATAGGTCTACGACTGTGTGCGTGAAGGGAGGTAAAAATGGTGTCAAACGCGGCTCAGGTAGATTACCCAAACGTGGTGGGCCTGGTTGAGCGCGCTGTTTCTTGCAGTAAAAACACTCTCTTGCGTATTTGTTGACCTCTGATCTACCATTAAAAAGCCAATACTTCATTCTTATGGAGCTGAAGATGTATTCTGGGGGTCCATGCGCCAACATGCGATGATACTCTGCGATCAAGAGACGTCCAATGTTGGATTTACCATCGAGTATTACGGGATGTCGTGCATCGTGTGAGACTGATAGGAGCTTCGTGAATCCGGCCTTCAACTCTGAGCAATCCATCTTTGTCGATATAGGGAATCAGCTGCTTCAACCTTGAATTTCTTTGTAAGCTAGGCTTTCCCTTTTTGAGTGCCTTGAATTCCTCTTGGAATGACTTGGACTGAGCTTGCTGAATAAGCAGACATTCTGCTTGATGTAACTCACTGACTGTGAGTTTCAGATTATCCGATGTAGTGTCTTTTTTTCACTGTGTGCGTTGAGTCTGCTGTGGCGATCCTTGCCTTGAGGGAGTTGACAAACTTCATCACGTAGGCTGCAACTCTCAATGCTTTATCAAAACTTGAATAGCGGCAAAGATCAATGACACTGTTATCAGTTTGAATGTTGGTGGCCTTTATTTGTACCGTAGGGCGAAGCTCTTGTTCCTCTTCTGTTCTCTCCCCCTCGTTAGGCGATTCAGGCCAGCTGTCGTCTGCTTGAGAAAGGAAGTGGGGTCCTCGCTGCCAGGTACTCTGTTGCAACATCTCAGCAAGTGGAAGTCCACGTGTTCCTGCATCAGCCACATTGAGTGAGGTGGGTACATAGCGTGTGCTGATCTCGCGCTGATTGTTGGTTTTCAAAACTTCGATATCTTCCATTATGTCCACAATGCGGTGGGCCACATAATCCTTGAATCTGTTACTTGGCTGCCAAATCCAGTGCAGCACAACCATTGAATCGATCCAGAAAACGATCTTCTTGATGTCTTATTCCAGCTCATCGACGAGAGTAAGAGCAAGTTTAGTAGCCATACACGCAGCATCAAGCTCTAGGCGTGGTGTAGTCATCTTCTTTAGGGAAGCAACCCGGGATTTAGAAGCTGCTAACACATTGTTAACTCTTCCATCGTCGTATTTGAATCTCAAATAAGCAACTGCACATCTGGCTTGCTGTGAGCTATCTGAGAAGACGTGTAGCTCTACCTCGTCGTATCTATCATGACGCTGGCGGAAACATCGAGGAATGGCAACTTTCTCTATCTCGTCTGCTTCTTCCTCCCACTTCCTCCATTCTTTCAATTTGCTTTCTTCGATTTCTTCATCCCATGCAAGTTTTTCCAAGCAAATTGATTGATAGAACATCCGTCCTCTGATGGAGAATGCGCTGAGCCATCCATGTGGATCCCATACTGATGCGATGTTGCTTAGAATACCTCTGGGAGTCTTCGCACGTTCCCTTTGTTGAGGTGTGATGTGGAAGCAGTCCG